>PISX010025141.1:0-26618 GCA_004024625.1 Mellivora capensis
GGGTTTTGAAGGGGCGGGGGGGGTGGGAGGTTGGGGGAGCCAGGTGGTGGGTATTATGGAGGGCATGCATTGCATGGAGCACGGGGTGTGGTGCAAAAACTATGAATTCTGTTATGCTGAAAAGAAATTAAAAAATAAATAAATAAATGAAATCTATTTAAAAAAACAAACAAACAAAACTAACCTCAGAACTTTTGATATGATACCATGTGACAGAACTCAAAGAAGGGCTGTAGTTTGCTAATTATCCAGACACATTTGAAAAGAAAGATTTGTATTTCACTAACCAACATCTCTCAGGATACTCATGTTCATTGATAGGGACTAACAAAACATGGCCAGGGTTATTTTTGTAAATAAAGTTTTATTAGAACACAGCTATACACAGATTTTTGTTTGTTTGTTTTATTTTGTTTTGTTTTAGTGTATTCTCTGTGGCTGTTTTTGTACTATAGCTGAGTTGCTATGGAAACTGTATGCCTCACAAAACAACATATTATAAATTTGGCCATTCACAGAAACAGTAAATTGCCAATCCCTATTTATATGAACAGTTTGAGTGATCATATTTATACGGACTTTTCAAAATACTTCCAATCACTAAATAGTTTAGTCTGAATAAGACTATTAGTATATGTGACCTTTTGGAAGGCTTGAGAGGTACCTGAAAACTAATATTCTTTGAATATGGGTTATTTGTATTTACTCTACTATTTATTTAAGCTCTATGAATCTGGGGTACATTCTTATCTTCTTGATATTATAGAGAGGAATAAGGTGGTTCAGACCCACTCTTTTAATTTCAATTCGATAAGATTGAGAAGTGCTAGATTATTTGCATACTATCATATGACAAATGTGTGCAGGGGTATAATCATATCTTCTCAGAAACAATTTAAATCTTGAACATTCTATTAAAATGGGGTACAACAGATAGTTACTTCAGTCTCTTTTCTTTTATGTGAGACATACAGAGATTCTGAGCATGATGGGTTTTAATAACCAAATTTCTTGATTTTTCTGCAGGCTAACTCTAGACAGAATGGTGATATCCATCCTCCTGTAGATCTCACTCACTATTTTAATTAAATACTCATTTCTATAAACCACATTACATTTGACTGGGAAGGGAAGACATTAATAAAATAAAATATGTTAAGACTGAATATGTAAATTTCTAGCCCTGACTTGTCATGTTGAAGAAGTACGTTTCTCTGCCACCAATTTTTATACATGTTTGTTTATGAAACATTTTATCTTAAATGCTTTTGAGATCATTCCCTTCAGGGACTCAGAATAAAGTATTTACTTAGAAGTAAGCAATGATTTTAATGTAGTAACTATTTGGGGTTAGCTTGCCTTTTCAATTCTGCCTATACCATTAATTGGAAAACATTTACCAGTGCCCTTCCTTTAGGCATTGAACTTTGTAATTTTTTTTCTTTTTCCCTTTTGACCTGTCTTGCAACTCAGGGAAATTATTTTGAAATAATTATCCCAATAGAACTTAGTGATCAGTACATCAGCAGACTTGTATGTCTTGGGAGCAAAATCAGCAAATTAAAAGGGCATTTTATGAAGAACAGGTCATTTAGGCTAGTTCAACTCCTAAACCTGCAAGCAAAACCATAACAGAGAGCTATTTTCTTAATGTCCTTGAGTATACTAGAACGAAATCTTCTTGAGTGTTTTACACAAAGAGATCTGTTCATAAGAAATTAGGTCAAACTATTAAACTTACCTCTGTTTGATGTAAAATAAAACTGCTTATTGCAGATCTAACAATATACTCTGTGTCCTATTAGGTTGCCTTCAAAGAATGTCCTAGATAACCTCACAGTAATTTAAAGCACAAGCTAACTTCAATCTGTCTTGTCTACTCTAAGTCTCAAGCACATTAGAATATACTTGAAAATGCAATCTTGCAAAAACAAATAATTTCTTGCTGATTATGTTTCTTTTCAATCGGTCACCAATGCTTTAATTTCTCTGTATTTCACATATAGCAGAGAATGTTAAAATAATCAAAGGTAAAATTAAAAAACTAGGTTAATTAATATTAAATTGATGAGGCTTTGAAATATATATAGCTATGTATAAAGCATCATTTCCTTTTTGTGTGACCTAAACAACTCCTTCCTATCTCCCTTCCCATTTTTCCCTTTACTTGTCAGTGTATTATAGTTATAGTTTACTTCATGTAGAACTCTATTTTCCTGTTTCATTTCCAACTGATAGAAGAGGGTAACCTTAATCTCTATTTAATACCAAAAGCAATATATAAAAGGTAATTCTCTAATTATCAGATTAAAATATATTGATTTTTTTGTACCATCAAACAAGGTTATTTGAGAATAAATATATGTTGATTCAGTATACTCTAAATTTCTTTGTCTGTAAGACAGGTAAAGATGGATTAAACAAGCAAGAATGCTTCTGTGTTATTCCACAGCAAGGCAACAAGAGACTCTTACATATTTTTTAGAATTATTTGTAAACTGTTGATTAGCATATTTCTATTAAAATATCTGACAACTTAACAGTGTATTTGGGGGTTCACCGTTGTTCCGGTGAGTGGAAGGCATGGACTCCAGTTTTGCTGCATGACAAGAAATCCCCAAATGTATTAGTTTGAATGGTATTTTAGTTTATGAATGATTTGTGTGTTTTTTCTCTTCTCTGTCAGGCTCAGTTAGTTTTAGCAGGGTTCACTCATGGGCTTTTTATAGTTGGCAGGTTAGCTAGAGTTTGACTTGTACAGAATGGCCTCATTTCACATGTTTTGTATTTGCTAGATTTTGGATGGGGGTAATAGAATCTATGTCTGTCATCATCATTTTATAGGTTATCCTGATGTTCACACAGCAGTAAGAGGGTCAGCCTCAAGGTCCTCAAGCATTAAAAATTTTTGCTTGTGTTGAAGTGTGGCTACTTTCCTATTGGCCAAAGTAAATGACAAGGCCTTCCCAAATTCAAGGGATGGGAAAGTCTCCCCATTGTCGTGAGAAACACTGTAAATCTCACTCAAGAGACATAATATATGAAACATAAAATGTTCACATTGGTGTCCACTTGTGAATTGTTTCAAAATAGAGCACTATAGAGGCACCCGGGGGGCTCAGTCAGTTAAGTGTCTGCCTTTGGCTCAGGTCATGATCCCAGGGTCCTGAGATGGAGCCCTGCATCTGGCTCCTTGCTCAGCTGGGGAGTCTGCTTCTCCCTTTCCCTCTGCCCCTCCCCCTGCTCATGTGCTTGCTCTTGCTCTCTCTCTCTCTCTCAAATAAATAAAATCTTAAAAAAAAAAGAACTCTATATTTGGGTTTCTTTCCTATTTTAAAATCAGAACCAATTATCAGGAATTAAAAAGGAATTAAATTGTAATTCAAATTGTGATTTAAATTACAGATATCAGAGTGTGTAATCTTAAATAGACAAAAGTAGTTTCCTTGAGTCAAGGTTTCCTAGCTCTCTCTTTGCTCATGGCTACAGAGTCCATACCAACTCACCGGACTCCTCCTTCTTCAAGGTCTTTCCCTCTCCTCTGGTTCCAGATGTTCTTACAACTGGTTTTTCCTCATTACTTATGCCTTATATCATAGACTGAAAAAAAAAAAGTCTTCTCAGACAAACCTAGAGAATCTAAGGTCTCAGATATGTAGTCTTTTATATAAAAAAGTATTTATTTTCTTGCTGCACTTATAGTAACTTAAATTATGATATCTAGTTATTCATTTATTATTTAATTTCTGTATTTTTATAATGGTGTAGAAAGATCTTGTGTGGTGTAGTTTCTACAAAGATGTAGAATAGTGCTTGGCAAATGCATAAAAAACTCAGTATATTTGCTGAATTTATAAATGTTGAATGATAAGAAATTAATGACTTTTTCTTTCTTTTTGTAAGAAAAGTGGTTCAATTTCTACTAAATAACTTGCTTATATGGGTTACCATGCAAAAAGCCCCAAGTCTCAAGACATTTGTGTAAACATTTTTCATACAGAAGAAAGAGTGATCTCTGAAATCTTCTTTGTTTAAAGCTGAGAGATTAATTTTATTTTAAAAATATATTATATATAACATTCATCTAACACTTCACATTTATATTTTCAAATACTGTCCAATAAGTGACGAATATTTAATCAGTCATTACTAATAACTTTCAGATTAGCACCATGCAATTTTTTTCCATAGTAATCTTAGCTGTCAAGAGAGGATTGTGGGGTGCCTGGGTGGCTCAATGGGTTAAGCCTCTGCCTTTGGCTCAGGTCATGATCTCAAGGTCCTGAGATGGAGCCCTGCATTGGACTCTCTGCACAGCAGAGATGGAGCCCTCTCTCTATGTCTGCCTCTCTGCCTACTTGTGATCTCTCTTTCTCTGTCAAATAAATTTTAAAAATCTTAAAAAAAAAAGAGAGAGAGAGAGTATTGTATGCACAGAAACAGGTCTGTGATTCGTCAGTCTTACACAATTCACAGCACTCACCATAGCACATACCCTCTGCAATGTCCATTGCCCAGCCACCCCATCCCTCCCCACAGCCCCACCACAGCAACCTTGCCTAACATTTTTTTTTTTTTAATTCTCTTACACTTCCTTTGCATTACTTATTTTGGCTTTTCAGGTAACGAATTTTTCTTCTGGAACTGACAATTGTGCTCCAGCAATCTGTGTTGTACATTTAATATGAGGTTTGATTTATTTTATTCTGTCTGTACTCCTTGCATATATATACTTTTTTTTCATCACAGCTTGCATGTCCTGCATTTCTATACAACACAAGACAAAATTAAAATCTTCCTTTTTCCTTTAGAAAAAATTTCTCATAGATATGATAATATTAATGCAAACAAAAAGCTCTTGGTGAACCTTCGTTTTGCTAAGCTTTACACTATTTGTTGTAAACACTCACACACATACACACATTATCTGCTATTTTTTACCACCGTGACATTTGTATTATTATCCAAATTGTATACATGACAGAAGTATGGCTTATGATGATCAAGTAATTTCTTGTCCAAAGTTATACCCTGATAAGTGCTAGAGCCAAGATATAAATGGAGTTTTTTTCCGATTCTAAAACTCATATTATTATGCATTAGCTGTGCATTTGCTAATTTTACATTGTGCAAATCCTTCTTTCCTGCGTTTTTAGAGCAATGATCTTCTTTCACTGGACACATTTTATACAATGTATCCAAATATTTTAAATGAAATATTTCTTTTGGAAGAAGAAAACAGATCCTTAGTGTTTGTTAACTACTAGAGTGTGTGTGTTGCACAACACTGATTAATTCATTTCTTCTATGACAGTGTTATTAGTACTTAAGTTGGAGGGGATGAATAACATTTAACCTGTAGACAAATAATGAAATTTCTAGTGTAACACAGATATTCATCAAGGATTATTCTGATTAAGTGAGGCAGGATATTTTCTTCCAGTTGTCTACTCTCATGAATCTGAAGTATTTTATTTTTCTGATTAATTAAAATGTATCATATAAATATCTTACTAGAAATAGTTCTTTAAATATTACATTCCTTGAGTGCATTTGTCTGAGCTGTTCTTCTGCCTTTGCCATAATTGACTGGTTTATTTCTAATCCAGTCTGAAATATGCCAGCCCATTTCACAAAAGCTCACTTTTGCTATTAACTTGGCTGAATTGATTTTTAGGGAGTTGAAACCACCTTTGTATATATTTAAAAGTTCTGATGTAGAAAGGAGAAAATTTCAACTTCCTTTTCTTCTTTGAACTGGCTTCTGAAAACATGCAGATTTTTTTTTTTTTCAGTTATGCAGCTCCAAGCCTCTGACATCAGGACAGAAAACAATTCTGACTCTACCTTGAGGAAAACTTGCTTCATTTTAGAATTCTAGATTTTAGTGCAGGAGGTTGAATTGTGTACCTTCAAAAGATGTTTGAGTCTTAAGCCCTAGTACCTGTGAATGTGACTTCATTTAGAAATAGGTGTTTGCAGAAGAAAAGAGATATAATGTATTAGACACTACTAATAGAGATATATGTTTTCCAAGGCTTTTGTCTTTATTCTACTATTTTTCCAAGAGTTGAAAAATATGTAATATATAATGTTACTAAAATGATATGTTTATGACAATAACTATTATTGTGTAATGTTGTATATTGTATGTTATAAAATACTGTATAATTAAAACTTCTCTGAATATTCAATATGGAACCCGGAAGTTTCATAAAATACAAGTGTTTTGCTTTATGTTATCACACATTCATTATTTGAAATGAGAATATGAAATTATCACTGGAAATTTGGGAAATCAGAAAAAGAATTTTTACATTAACTTATTGGAATTACTCCAAAATTCTAAGCATGAGGGAAAAAATTCACCTGCATTACTGAAACATATGAACACATTTTTCCTAAAAATGGTGACAATAAATGCTTCTTCAAATAGAGATTGTTTAAAAATCCTTTTAATATATTAAAAAAAAAATTTGGCTATTTCCTTAAAGGTTATCAGTGTCTCCTGTTTTGTCTTTTTCAGTCAAAATTTCAAAGATGTAAGTGCACCCTATTGTTTGTTGAAGCATTATTCCCAATAGCCAAAATATGGAAACAATTAATATTTATCAACAGATTAATGGATAAAGAAAATGTGATGTGTTATAGACATAAAAGAGAATATTAATCAGCCTTTAAAAAGAAGGAAATCCTGCATTTGTGATAAAATGGATGAAACCACGAGACATTGTGCCAATCCAAATAAACCAGTCGCGGGACAAACACTGCATGAGTCCACTAATAGGAGGTATCTAAAACAGACTTATGGAAACAAAGAGTGGATGGTGGTTTTCAGGGCCTGTGGGGAGGAGGACATTGGAAATTGTTGCTCAGAGGATATAGTTTCTGCTATGCAAGATGAATAAGTTCTAGAGTTCTGCTGTACCACATGGTGCCTATAAATAACAACATGGTCTTATGCACTTTAAAAAATGTTAAGAGGGGACACTGGGTGGCTCAGCTGGTTAAGCATTTGCCTTCGACTTGGGTCATGATCCTGGAATCCCAGAATCAAGCCCCATGCGAAGCCCCTTATCTGGCTCCCTGATCAGCAGGAAGTCTGCTTCTTGAAATACTCAATATACTATATATTTTCAGATATTATAACATATAATGCATAATAAATATCTGTGGAACACAAGTAGAATATTCAACAGTCAGAGAATGGATATTATGGGTATCAAATATTAAAGTCTGTTGAAGGAAATGAAAATTAAAATTGACATACTGTTTTGCATATCAACTTACTCAATTATTTAATAAGGCTTTGGCAGCACAAATATATTCAGACATTGTTCTGAATTTAAAATTTACAAAATATAAAGTAAAAATAATATTTTGATTAAGGTTTTCATTTGTAAGCATTTGTTAAAATTTCCCTAGGATAAATTCATAGAAATAAAATTACTGAATTAGAATTATAAATACTGTAAGAGTTCTCAATATGTGTTGTTAATCTATTTTTCAGACAGATTATGCAAATATAAAGATTATAATTAAATATTTTCATTAATTTGGATGAACTTTTTCAAAATGAATCTTAAGTAATGAGATCAATTATATAAACTAAAACTAAATTTATTTTTTATATACCTAAATAATCTTTGTGCTGAACTCTTATATTTTTCCTTGAAATCAAATGTAAAAAGTTTTCAAAAAGATAAGAGAATTAACTTGTAATTTCCTCTACTTATTAATACTTTTAATATTTTATTCCATTACACAAAATTTTAACCTGAAATAAAATGTGTGTTTCTAGAAAACACAGTTTCAATGTAATAAATGGATTCAAAATAGCAAAGATTCAAATCCTGGCTATATATATAGGTACTATTTAATACAATATTAAGATTCAATTTAATATCTTTGAGTGTTCCTTTAATTTCTAGGTCTTAAAATATATTGTCTTTTTATGGTAATGAATTATGATATTACATTTTCAAGTCTTTGGAAAATAAGAATTACACTTAATTTTTCCTGGTAGGGGTTCCTGTGTGACTCAGTCAGTTAAGCAATTGCCTTCAGCTCAGGTCATGATCCCTGAGTCCTGCTTCTCCTTTTCCCTCTGCAGCTCTCCTTACTTGTGCACACATTCTCCCTCTCATAAATAATAAATAATTTTTTCCTGGTATGCATTGAGCATTTATCATTTGTTATATCCTCACTATAATAGTCTATTTTTTTTTCTGAACATTTTATTTTCGAGAGAGCGTGCAAGCTGGGAGAGGGGCAGAGGGAAACAATCTTGAGAAGACTCCCCACAGAGCATCGAGCCCAACTAGGGGCTTGATCTCAAGACCTTGAGCACCCAGGCACCCGTATAATATTCTACTTTATTAGGTATCCGATCCATGTTTAAAAGAAAGTCAAAATATCCCACATGATTATTAAAATGATAACGTTATTTATTCAATTCTAGCTTTTTATTGCTAAATTACAATAATCATAATTGACCATATATCAGAGTGATTTTTAAAACTTTTATGATCAACTCTTCAGAGAGAAATACTTAAACATATAATGTAGGTAAACTCGATGAACTAGTTTAAGTCTTAAAAATTTGGCAAAAATGCATTATTTCAGAATCTATGAACTACCTCAGGGTGGTTTCAGGGTACTATGGGACATTGTTCTAGAGTGTAAATGACTTTTTTCTGTTTCAATAAATCTTATTCTAATTTGGTTATAGTGGATTTAAGAACTGAACTAGAAGTTACAAAACAATTTCTTAGGGTGCCTTTTAGAGTTCAAGGCATGAGTTTAAAGGGACACAGTCTGATTGGTTATAAATGATATAAACAAATACATCTATATTCCTTCTTCCCATACATTTTCATTGCTCTATAGTAATGATGCGGGGATTCTAACCATTGAAGAGATACTTTTGGGACAGTACATATATAACACCCTTTTAAAATAGGGAGTTGTAATCCAAATTTGTGTGTCAGATTAAAAAATTAGTTCCTGCTAAGATCATGAAGGCAAGTAACATAGACTAGTCAAAGCAGTGGGAAGATATAATTTTGAGTATCTGAGATAGACTTATTAAAATATGCAGAGTTCCACTTACAAATTTTCATATTCGCTTCTCAGTGCTGTTCAGCTTTCTTATTAAAATTCATACCAATTGAATTAATTGAATTAATTCATTTTTAATGATTATTTGATTAGTGCACTAAATTGCAATCTTCATGCAGGCAGAGACTGTAGACTCTTCTACCTTCTGTCCACAGTTTGCATCCTGAGCCTTAGTAAATTTTCCGGCACATAGCATATATTCAGTAAATGGCTATTGCATGCATGATTGAATGGATGAATTATATATATATATATATTAAATATATATATTGTGTGTGTTCATGTGGGTGTGTAGTGTGTGTATGTATACATATATATAGCATTTAAATATAACATTGTTAAAGAACTGCATTGCTGAAGTCGCTTTAGTACATAAATTATTTCTAAATTGCTCTTCCACCAAAGTTCATTCTCAAGTGAAATTTATGGGAAAAGAGAAATTGGAATGTGAAACTTCATATTAAGAGGAAACTTTGAAGAAGATATTTATTGCCAGAAACTATATTTTGTTCAATCCTAGGAACAAGATGAAATTCAGTGTGTTTTCTTTATTTCTGTATTTTCTTTAAGGAAGAATTGCTCACAATGAATGTATTTCTTTTTTTAAAATCAGTTCACTCAATGTTTCCGTCAGAAAAATTGGGATTTGCTTATTGCTTTGTTTTGGAGATTTTTTTTAAACACATCAAGCAGATCCAACATGAGAGCTGTTAAAAGATAAACTGAGACCTTTTAAAATTTTTGAGTTTATTTGAGCAAAAATTGGTTCAACTCAGGCAGCATCCAGTCTGGCAGAGAGAAAGGAGCCCCATGGAGCTGTACAAAATGAAAGACTTCTATGGGCAGAAGGGAACAGAAACAAGGAAGTTATACTGGTGAAAAAGAGGGGTGGTTATTGCAAGGTTACTTTTTTTAGGGGATGACAAAAATCCATCAGACAGATCACCTAACTCGTGCTGATCAGACAATTCCTGATTGACTGGTTTAAGATGCCATTTTGGGGGAGAGTCTAAGCCATAATTAAGCCTCAGTTTAGTGACATAAGGCCTCTCTTAAGTTACTCTACTTGGGAACTACTGTCTTGATTAAGGAGTACCCACTAATCCCTGCGACTCTCAGCATGATTGATCAAATCACCCACGGCACCAACATCAGAACCCCCTTGTCTATACCTTCTAACCACCAGATGGACTTTCCTCAGAAATGACATAGACCATCATTAGGAATTATGATTTGGTATGAAGAAAATCATTCCAAATACTTATTATAGTAAGGTGTAGAAAACACTTGGTTATCCAGCATACATAATTAGAAAGAGAAATCAATTCAGAATTAGGACAAAGGTTTTTTTTGGAGGGGAATTATCTTGTCAATGACAGAACCTTCTAAATTGCAAAGATATGTTTTATTTGTTGTATAGTTTTATTTTCATGTACTTTTCATAATCTTTTAGTCTTTACATATACTTTATATTTTATATAAATAATACAGTTAAAAGCAAAACAAAATAATCCTTCATGAGCTTTTTGAAAAACTGAAGAACGTTACTATATCTGAGCACCATATGTAAAAAAACCTGCACAGGAAAATTTGATTTTCCATGTATACTACCAATTAGTCTAAAATCTAGTAGTAACCTAATATTACTGTGTGTATGGTTTTTACTGTGTTTCATTTTGATAACGTGTGTTAGTGATGTATACAAAGACAACCAAAGCCTTTTAAGATATATAAGAAAATTAAAATGTTGACAGGTTGATAACTTTCTGTTTTATATGATAATTGACATGTCACATTTTCTATATAACTGTTAAAAAACTCACAATCAAAAACTCTACATCCTCGATACACAATCACTCATTAAATTATAGATGAAGCAAACTTTGTTTGCCACACATACAAACACAGACAACTACCACTAGCAAAGCCTGAAGTTGAGTTGTCTATTCACCTCATATTTAAAAATTATATTGTAAGTTTCCTAAAATTTTGATTTAATGTTTGTTATGACCACACTCAGAGGCAGAATCACATTAAAGATCGCAAGCAGTGGAAACAGTTTCTACTGCTTTACATCAAACACTGTATGTGATGTTATTTCCTTCATTATGCAGTGCATCTGTGCATACCGATAAAATTTGCAAATAGAAAAATAATCTTAAAAAGGAAATGTATTTGTAAGATTAAAATTAATTGCTGATTCAAGAGAAAGTTAAAACAAAAATATAATTCTTGTATAACTGAACTATTTTACATCAGTTTTGTAAAAAGTCTAATTCTGGTCCTGTGAAAGTCTTTATTTATGTGAAAACTAATTTACAGTGGATTACTAAAAGGCTCATTATTATATTTTTAATAAATCCTCTTATTTTGCTAAAAAGGACAGTAATGAAATTTGTTTGATAGTTGCCCAGTAAACATACATCTCATAAAAAGCTGGGGAAATAAATAGTAATCACATCATAATAGCCTCCATTTACAAATATAATTTACTTTTCTACTGAAAAAATTTATACTAAGCTTATGAATGTTTAGTGCTTCAGAGATAGAATGCTATGACCTCATTTAGCAATTAGTTTCCTTTCTATGCTCCATAAAATTGAAGAGATTTACAAAGCAAGTGGAAATACTAACTTTTATAATGATGAGCCATATGGCACTCGGTTTACTATATTTATGCTTAGCAGAGAGTGTAAAATTTTTTTTTTTTTTTTTTACAAAATGAGGTTACTACTCCTATTATGCTTACAAATTAGCAAGAAGAGGATAACAAAAAAAGTTTCTGGTTACTTTAAACAATAAATTCTGCAGAGACTAACATTTTTCTTGAGCTATTATAATTTATAATAAATTTTAAAATGTTTATAAACATGAAATACTTTGTTTATTAGAAAAATTGCCCAGGTGAAATCCAGGATACAATTAATTTGGCTTGGGAAGCATTTTACTTCTTGTCCAAATGTGCTCTTAAACAGAGATAGGGGCATTGCCTGTGACCTCTTGCCTGCTCTGTGTCTATTCAACTGAGTACATTCTGTTTGGAATGGATATATTTATACTCGGTGATAGGTTAATCTATAATTCATTGTAAAAGATTGCAGATGGCTATAATCAGATACATTTTAATCTCTAGTTGACATGACAGAGTTATGAATATGAGATGTGTCAGATTTAGTTAATAAAAGAATGGAAACTACACCACTTATTAGCTGTGTGGTTATAGTCAGCAATTTACATCTACTTGGGAGCAGTTCATGTGTCGTAAAGGTGATGGTAAACAATATCATCGTTTTATTTCTCTAATTATGTTAGGAAGACTTAAGAGTATTTCAAGCAAAAATTATTAACCTAGTTTACAAAAAAATTCACCTCTTGTGAATTAACTACAAAGGGTCCAGCATAATGAAATGATTCTGGGAGAGCGATGATCAAATATGTTTTTTATGTGAAAACACATAAAAAAAAAAGTGCATCTCAGCTCAGCTTAAAACAGGGTAAGGGTCAATCATACTTCTTTAAACATTCAAACTTTCAAAACCAACTCACCCTGTTTTATTTTATACATAAATGGGCATAATTATTCTATTAACATAACCATGCTAATTTTCTGGGTATTATTGGAACATTTATCACTATTATGCACATTTAAAAAAAATCACCATAGCTCTTGTTTGTGCTGTCTTGGTTATACATTCTCAATTTGAAAATCATCCTATATACTCTCATCTCAAGCCACAAGAAACAATGAAAATTTTATATGTAGAATTATCTTTTCTAGAAAATAGATAAAATATGTATACTAGTTATACTTTTAATATCAATTTAGTGCATATTTATGTTATTTTGGTGCTACACAATCAACATCTCATAATCAGAATCCAGTATTTTGAGTTACCATACTCATAAAATGATAATACTTTTTCAGGTTTAAATTCCATGGAGTTTTGAATACTAGATCAAAGTATCATTTTAAAATTGGAACAGCTCTGAAGCTCATGGTCATGGTACAGAATTTAAGACTAAATACTTCATGCTAGTTTTAAAATAAAGAGTATAAATTATGTGGTATTTGCAGTAACGCAAAAGGGAGCATAAACCCAGGAAACTTTCTAGTACTGTTTTTTTTCATAAGTCAGAAAGATTAGCTTTGCTTGCATATAACAATGTGCTATCTTTTTGTAATGCGAACAGAAAAGATTAAATCAAAAAATGTAAATGTAATCAGTTTTAAAGCCATCTGAAGACTCATCATCTAAGATATAAATTATAGGCTTTCCATGGCTGCTGAAAACTTAATAGCCTTTATTTCTAGAATACATACTATGTTGAAAGTGTGATGTTCTACATGGCTTAATGAGAATTCAAATCAGAGTTTTTCTAAAAGGAAAGTATTGGTTCACACTAGGTCAACCATGATAAAAACCTGTTCCTGCAGCTATCTGAATTACTACATAAATCCATTCTCTTGTCAGTTGTAACTTGTTTCAATTGGCCCCTCATACCTTTCAGATAAAATGTAAATGGACTGTTGCAGGCTGTAAATGGATTAGGTCTTTCATATATAGATATATCTCGTACATTTTATTTTCAAGAATCCCTATTGAAATGTCAATGATCAGACTCCTTAATATGCATCACAAAGATCATTTCCAAACTTTTAAAACCCCCTCTTGGGAGCACATAAGATTTGTCATTGACTTCTTTTTTCTTATACCAGTTCTAAACTGGAATTATCAATAGCAATGTAATCTGCAACTCCTGTGTTACGGGAATCATAAAGGTGATGTACTTTAAAAGATGGGGCCGATTGATTCTTATACTCAGTTCATGAAGATAATCTTCCTACTGCCTGAAATATTTGGAAATGTTGGCAAGAAATGCAAGAATGATAAAATGTGATTAATATGATTTCAAACTTTAATTAAAATAAATTAATTTTACTTGAATTATGACTGAACAGTTGGGGCACCTGGGTGGCTCTGTGAGGTTAAGCCTCTGCCTCAGCTCAGGTCATGATCCCGGGGTTCTGGGATTGAGCCCCGCATCGGGAGCCTGCTTCCCCCACTCTCTCTGCCTGCCTCCCCCTCCTTGTGATCTCTGTCATATAAATAAATAAACAAATAATCTTTAAAAAATAGGTAAAAGACAAATACATAGAACAATAATAAGGTATCTATGTTAATGGACACACAATGCATAAAGATATTTTTTTAAAATGACTGAACAATTTATAGGAAAACACAGAAGTAGCTGAGGGCTTGAGATTTGTATTGTTGATATTTTATAAATATACCTGTACCCAATAAACCTTTGCTCTTCAGCATCAATTTATCATCTGAATGGAAGACAAAAACATAGTTTGGACACCCTTAAAAATAGTTTTAATCATATGTGTTTACCAAACTTGTGAAAATTGTTTTTATATATTTGGATGAAAGAGTTCAGGATAAAACCTGGTACTCAGAATGATATCAGGCTGAAAGTAATTGGTTGATAATCATACCTGATGAGATTTCAAGATAGAGGGTCACAATGGGAATGGAGAACAGATTGTGTCAGGCCTGAGATGTATGGATGAAGAGGTATGATACAGGTATCATAACACATTTTGGAAATGAAGTGCCCCATGATGGGGGCTGAAGTGAGGTGGAGAAAATGACCTCTATGAGCATTTTAATCAATAAATATTTTGATAAGCTAAATGAGATAGAGAAATGTATTAAAACCGAACAGTAAAGAAAGATGCAGAAGAGTAACTGTGTTTTGGCAAAGCTATCCTTTTTAAAGTTTACTCTTGATTAAGTTATATTGTTTACTTTTCTCAATGAAGACTGGAGAGTGTGTCTAGAAAGTATACTGGATAGCTTCTTCATTTTCACCACTTTAACACTGAGGTGCTAAATTTTTCATGTATTTATGGTGGAATTTTTCCCCAAATTTTAACATCAGATTATGTAGAACTGCCCTTTGTATTTTCAAGGACACTTAAACATCCTTTAGTTGAAATTAATTGTAACTTAGTTCTACTTACTATTGACAAGTATTTTCATAGGTAAATATTTTGGTAAAGTATCAGGTAATGTCTGTAATGTCTAATTTGTTTCAATTATAATCCGTTTTCCTACTGCCAATTAAGCACCATCTTGTTGCTTACAGGGTATGTGTGTATGAGTGAGTATGAGTGTGTGAGTGTGTATGTGTGAGAGAGAGAGAAAGTGATTTCTTATGTGTATATTTACATGTATATTCATACCACACACACACACACTGGTATGTGTGCTTCCTCTTATCTTGATCTCTAGTCTCTCTCCTACTACATTTCCATAATGTATTTCTAATGTCACCTTCCCTTAGTTTACTCTCTACAATGTGGCAAATGAGCCATACATTTTTTACTGGAAGTATCATCATATATCTTCCATGAGTAATATAATACATTTCCTATTGGTTTTAGTCTAAATGCCAAAGCTTTTACCAAACCTGTGACACTTTGTCATTTGATCCCCATTTACATCACCAACCTCATCTTTCACCACTCATTTCTTCTTCTCAACACTCTGATAAAAATGTCTTTTAATTTTATAAACGTACAGAATTCTGTTGTGTCCATGGCCATTACATATGGTGATCCCTGTCCCTAAGCATGAATCCTGAAGTCTGTGCCTGGCTGACACCTACTGTACCTTTCCATGTGAAAGGGACTCAAGATCATCCATTATGTAGCTTCCTAGGAACCTTGTATGTCTCCTTCATGGCTGATATGGCCATTTTCCAGCCCGTTTTTCTCCCTCATATGGCAGATGACAGAAGATAGAAACTTGCCATTTCTGTTTTCAACATTCCTAGGACTAGTCCACTGACCAGCATATTGCTTAAACAGCTTTATTGACTGAAGGAATAAACATATGATATGAAGCTGTACATTGCTAAACATCAAATGTCACATTGAATGCCTTCCCCCCTTTCTCCTGGGTACTATAATCCAAATGAAATATTAAGTGTTGCTAAACTGTCACAGCATCCATGCTTCTGCCCAGCGGCAATTACTCTTACAACTTCTTGTTAAACTATCTGCTGTTCTGAAGCTCTTGCTCTCTAACTAAACATGCAACTTCAGAATTGCCACTTACAGTCCTGTCGATAGTTCATGGTTTCGTATGATTTTAGCATATGGTTAATACTTTACCTCTTTAACCAGATTCCTGGTATTAGCCCAAGTAGATTCATGTCCATCATCTTGGACAAAGTGATACACACACTCTTGCTTTTATTTTTCTCTTTGCCCAGTTTGAATTCTATGATTCAGAGTTGTCTTCATTCTTAGGCAAATTCCCTAAAACTACTGGTATTTTTCCTATAATCAACTCAGTAATTCTTCTGCATTAAAATGGCTTAATGCCACTGAATAATATTTTATAATCTGGAATTTGTTACATGATAATAATAGCTTCATTTACTTTATGCTAGGCCAAACTGTTAATCTGCACAATTTCCCGGAGGTATTAACTTTTATCATCACATTCAATGGAATTTCCAATTTCACTTGATCATGTTGGAGTATTTCCTATTGAATTCATTTATTTACTCTTTGCTACAATGATTTTCATACCTTTTTGTCTCTCAGAATTCTTAAATCTAATATCTGTCCCATTATTCTCAGTGGATAACCTTGTCTCATCTTTCACTGACTGACTTAAAGCCCTCTAGTACAACTCTCTCACCGTTCTGCCACCATCTTTTTTCAGCAACTCTGCAGGTACACTCTCCCTCCTGTTTCAGTGCCACACTTCTTCTCTGTCTTCTCTGCCACAAAAAATTTACACCACATGTATCCTGGAACCCAGCCACTTCTTTACATACAACTTGCTTTCTATGGGATATTGTTCAATTTCTCATTTCCCATTCTTTTATATAATTGGCTTCTTCCTACCTCCTGGTCCTTGCAATCAATCTTTAGTATTCAAACATGTGCTGATTGTTCCCATCTTCAAAAAAAGAAAGCAAAAGGGGATTGTTAGACATCATGCCTTCTTCTAGTTCCCTCCCACTGACAGTGACTTCAGAGAGGTATTGACTACACCCATAATTTCTATTTCTTCATCTCTTATTTCATAAGCACTACTATTATATGTCATATCTTCTCAAAGCGTTCACTCTTCACTCTATACTACTTACCTAGATGATTTCAACTCCTCACAAGTTGTCAAAAATGATAAAATTTATTCTATTGACTCTGTACATTTTTAAAAATATTTTAACATCAAAAACGTAATTGATCTGTAAGTTGATCACATGTCATTTTCTATTGGCAATTTTTATTTTTTCTTTCTGAGTAGTACAAAAAGTAGTGATGCATACGACATTCTATAGCATCTTCTATATGAAAAAAAGACAGAATTGGCATTGAAACGTATTGATTCTCCTCTCAATTACTGACTTGCATTTGAACAATAGAAGTTACATGCAAGTTTTTCTCAACTTTCATGCTTAGATTTCTCTTAAGCATCTCATGTTCACCATATGAAACAGCAAAGGCTCATGGGTGTTTTAGCTATATATGTTCCAACTCATCTTTATTATTAATAAATGCCTCAATTTTCAGAAACTTGGAAGTCATTATTAATATTTGTCTTAAACCCACATTCAGGGATTCAGTAAGTTCTACCTCCAATATAATTATTAGTTTAAAATTTATGAAGGATTCGTGTGTTAACACTTTAGGTTTTTTGGATGCATACCCTTAGTTTTATTAGAAACAAACAAACAAACAAACAAACAAAAAGACCTAAGAGTTTGGTAGCATATTATCCTCAATTTACCCATGGGGGAACTGAGACAGAAATTTACAAGGTCATGCAGCTAATTAAGTTAACCCAAAATTTTGGGAACCCAAAATTTTATTTAAATAATTTAAGATCTATGCTTTTTTAATTATTCTTTTTCCTCACACCTTTCATACAATTCATCAGGATATCCACTCTTAATTCCTTCTATTAATTCTGTACACTGCACAGAAGTGATCTTTTAAAAAGATAAGTTGAATTATTGACGCTTCTCCTGTTTAAATTATTTAATTGGTTCCCATTTAAGATACAGTCTAAAATACTTATAATAATGTACAAAACCCTTCCTTACAGAGTCTTTTCCATTTTAAGTTAATTACATGGTATCATGGTTATGGTAGGCAGAATAATAACTCCCCCCAAGATTTCTATGTCCTAATTCCAAGAACTTGTGAGGCTGCATGGCAAATGAGGGAATTAAAGATGTAGGTGAAATTAAGGCTGTCAATCCAGTGACTTTAAAATAAGTAAATTATTCTCGATTAACCCAGGTGGGCCAATTGTAATCACAAGGGTCCTTACAAGTGAAGTTGGAATTGGAAAAGAGAACCAAAGAAATAGCAGTATGAAAAAGACTGGTGTTGCTAAGATTAAAGACCGAGGAATGGTACCCATGAAGCAAGGAATACAAGCACCTTCTGAATGCTGGAAAAGACAAGGAAACAGATTCTCCCACAGAAACTCTAGAAAGAATGTCAATATAGTAACATCTTGATTTTAACCTGGTATGACTCATTTTAGACCTTCAGAAATGTAAGATAACAAATTTTTGTTGTTCTAAAAGCCATTCAGTTTGTGGTAATTTGTTACAAAGCAATAAGAAACACAGGGCGATTATTTCTCTTAAGTGTTCATGCAACACATTACTTATTCCAAAGTGTGTATTCAGTCATTAAAAGAAATACCCTAGTTTACTAACATGTAAATATTTTTTAAGGAAAAAAAAACCTATTGGGGCACCTGGGTGGCTCAGTCGTTAAGCATCTACCCTCGACTCAGGTCATGATCCCAGGATCCTCACATCCGCTTCCTGCTCAGTGGAAAGCCTGCCTCTCCCTCTCCCTCTCCCTCTCCTCCTGCTTGTGTTCCCCCTCTCACAGTCTCTCTCTGTGTCAAGTAAATAAATAAAAATCTTTAAGAAAAAAAGAAAAGACAAGACCTATTGAGTTTACTTTAGATGGATATATAAAATAAAAGATGTCATCATGCTTATTATGGTAATGATTCTGGTACTTGGATCAACATTGAAGAATTTGCCCTCTTCCTTTGCCTCTGTGGCAAGTTCGCTCTTGTGCTAAAGAACTCCAACAAAAAAGAATGAGAGTGATATCTCTGTTCTCTGAGAATACAGAAAGAAAAAAGGAATTGAATATTGAAGCAATGGGGAATGTAAAGATACTGTGTTTGGAAGAAATGGCAATGTATAACAATGGGTAAATATTTCATCTTAATTTAGAATGATATACAGTATATATTTACAACAACTAGTAAAAGCACACATAGGCCAATCTATATTTTATGTATTTTAATACTTTTTATAACAATAAGTTGTTATTGTAAGAGGAAACCATATGTAATTCTTATATAAATTTGTGTGGATTCATTTCCCTTGGTAATTGAATTGAGCAATTTAAATGGTGGGAGAAATAATAACAAAACAGAATTTTTGCATTCCCCCTCTTTCCTACATTCTTTTTAGAATATAAGCAGTAGCTAGCAAGGAACATAATTTTACTAAATTGTTTCTTATTAAAAGATAGCCACATGAATATTTTGAGGTGAAGAAAAAATAAAGGTATCACCTCTAATTTTAACTCAGACTTTGCAATATGTTAAATAATTCCATTCCTACAATAGATAAAATTTGAATAAAAACAGTATTAAACATGAACCAAGTAAAACTGAGTAATAGTGCAAAATTATACAATGCTTTTCTGATATCTTTACTAAGGAAACTAGGCTATTTCCCTTATTTTACAGTAGAATATTAAATTAATGACAGGTTTATTTGTTCATACCAAAGGAAAATAAATGAACTATAAAATTTTTTATACTTTTAGTGAAGTACATTCACTGTGTTATGTTAGTAATTTTTTAGCTTCCACAGTGATTCACCCACATTGCTAATCAAAAACGAATCTTTATAATTTGCATTAAACTGATGGAATTATATAAATTAAAATGGTGCAATCTGTATTATCTGGTGAATTTCTTTAACATACTAAACTCTTATTCTTAAATACAGTATTTCAACTTTGAAAATTTTCTTCATTATTCTCATTTCACCTGTATATATTAGTTGTTCTACAACTTTCTTGCTAATCTTCATGCTTTTGCCTAAAAATGAGATTATATATTATATTTTATGCAAATTGTGCATTTCAGTTGCTTGCATATAGTGAGAACTCGATGAATGGTAGAAGTAATATTAGCAATAGTAATAAAAGTGGTAATAGTATGAGTACTTTGGGTACTTGCCATCATTATTTTTATAAAAAGCTTTATGACAACAAATGAGATTACACATTAAAATATACACTATGATGCTTAGCATTGTTACCTCCAAATTGTTCAAGCTGTGAAAAAAAATGATTACATGGTGTGACTATTAGATTAAGAACAGTTTTCAGAGTCACAGTTCATAATCAAATATAATTCTAATGCTAGCTGATATTCTTACTATATGCATGCTATTGTGGGAAGTGCTAATTAAGCAGAGTGACAATTTTAGGCAAATGAACTGATCAACATTAAGCCACACCTCTCAGGCTTAAGGAAGCAAAAGAAATTACTTAGTGGGCCCTTCTTCTGCCTAGAGTCACTATTAAAATTCTGATTCTGGAGCTTCTGGGTCACTCCATCCATTGAGAATCTGACTCATGATTTCAGCTCAGGCTTTGATCTCAGGGCTGTGAGTTCAAGCCCCACATGCCTAACATGGAGCCTACTTTAGAAAGGGGGGAAAAAAAAGTTTTTGAAGAATGTGGGTCGCTCAGTCAGTTAAGCATCTGATTCTTGGTTTTGACTCAGATCTTCATCTCAGGGACATGAGACTGAGCCCAGAGTCAGGCTTCATGCTGAGCAAGGAGTCTGCTTGAGAGTCTCTTTCTTCTCCTCCCTCCCCCAACCCATCAAATAAATCTTTTCAAAAAAATTCTGATTTCATGATATGAGAAAAATCAGGTGCCTAACAATTCCTTCTTTCCCAGAATGGACCACATTGCAGCTTGTTTTGTGTTGTTTTTGTTTTTCCAGAAGAAAATAATCCAAACTTTCATTTTTATCTCTTCACGGTAGAATATATTATGGGTAGTTTCATTCTTTTCACTATTTTCCCTCCAAGGCCTGGGAAAAACCCCCTATTGACTGTTTTGTTATTGTTGCTTGTTTGTTTGTTTTGGTTTGGTTTTGGTTTTACTTCCTTTTTTTTTCCCCTTTTCTCCTTCTTTCCACCCACAGATTTGTTAGGATATAATTGACATATGTTAGCTATAATATTGGGGTTTTGATGAAAAAATGAGGGATATTATTACTACATAAGGGAAACCTCTATAAAGAAAATACAGCTTTTGGGACGCCTGGATGGCTCAGTTGGTTAAGCGGCTGCCTTCGGCTCAGGTCATGATCCCAGCATCCTGGGATCGAGTCCCACATTGGGCTCCTTGCTCGGCAGGGAGCCTGCTTCTCCCTCTGCCTCTGCCTGCCACTCTGTCTGCTTGTGCTCGCTCTCTCTCGCTCTTTCTCTCCGACAAATAAATAAATAAAATCTTTAAAAAAAAAAAAAAAGAAAGAAAATACAGCTTTTGTTTACAGCTATATCCATGACTTCTAGACCTGAGCAGCTAGTAGGGTTCAGTAAATGTCTATGGAATGAACAAATAAATGAATTACCCACTGATTCCAAGAGAGATTCTAGAGAAAAGCCACACCTCTTAGTTAGGAGCCTGTTAAACACAATAACATATCTGGACTTCAGGATTATTAGTATATTACATGATAGATTACCGGTTTATGATATCAATTTAATGGGTTGCAAACTACATTTTTTTAAAAATAGGATAATATTAAGTAAATAAATAATGGCATGCATTTATCTCATTTTGCATTATTTTTTATAAAATTGTTTCAGTTATATATAGTTAATGGCTTTCTTAGGTCATGACAATGCAAGGGAAAAATTCAAACAACAGAAATTAAAACAAATAGTGCAACCCTGCCTCATGAAGATGCTAGTTCCCCAGCTAGTTCCCTCATTAAAAAATGTGGCTTGCAGTTCATTAGCAACAGATCCAATATACACTGCTAGACATTTCTTACTTATAAATGTGTGCATGTGTGCATAAATGTGGAAAATATATATATGAAGAAATATTCTATTTCTTAATACATGTAGATTCCTAGTGTTTCATATAAGGCAAATGGCAGTTTGCTGTATATATAACATTGTTTTCCACTTAGGGAATTTCCTGTTACATGACTACAAAATTATCAAGTGTTACAAGCCTTTGCCTTCAAAAGGTTTGTGTTCATTCATGAGATCTTTAAGAGAAATATTACTTGTGTAAACGAACACATCTAATGACTAGAAGTGAAAGGAACATTGCACTGGAAATGATCTAAAGTTGATAGAAACTTAAATTGAAGTGGGCTTAAATTATCTCCATTTCATCTATCACAGGGTTTAGTGATTTCATATGACTGATGGTACCTTTCATGTTACAGAACAATTTACAATGACTTCTGTTTCTTTTGAAATGAACTAGGTAGTTTGTGTGGGGGTTTTTTTAGTAGCACTTTATATCATTTGAAAGAAACTAATGTTACTGTGTATTAAGCACTTCAGCTGGGTCAAGTACTATCCAAAGAAAATGAGTTTATTTAATCCTCACCAAACCGTATAGATGGATTCTATTGTTTTATGCCTTTTCCAATGCAGCTGAGAGAGATTAAGTGACTAGCTCAAGGTAACATATTTAAGAAGATGCAGAGTTTGGATTTATACTCCATTCTCTGTAAGCACAGAGTCCAACATTTTTACTGGTATTTACTGTTGTTTTTAATAAGTATTTTTTATCAAGTGCTTTTTATGAACCTGATCTTATTTAATATTCAGAAAAAATATTCAAGAGAAATATTTAGGGTTTTTTTTTAAGATTTTATTTATTTATTTGACAGACAGATCACAAGTAGGCAGAGAGGCAGGCAGAGAGAGAGGAAGGGAAGCAGGCTCCCCGCTGAGCAGAGAGCCCAATGTGGGGCTCGATCCCAGGACCCTGGGATCATGACCTGAGCAGAAGGCAGAGACTGTAACCCACTGAGCCACCCAGGTGCCCCAAGAAATATTTAGTTTTAAGAGAAAAAAAAAAATTTTGTCTGATTGTAGAAATACTTCTTATTACAAAATGTGGAAATACAGTAGCCAGGAATAATATTTAAAAAGTCACTTGAAATAACACCATTTAAATAAATGAAATACTAATTCTTTCAAGCCTAAAGCTCTTCCACTATGCTTTTAAATTCTATGAATATGCTTTTTATTTATGTGAGATCTTTGTCTTTAACTTTTATCTTTATTAGAAGACCTCCTATATTTTCATTAATGAAATGTTCACTTAATTATTATTGAGAAAATAAATAAAGTCGCCTATACTTTACTTTAATGTTGTCAGAAGGAAATTTGTGAAGTAGCTAACTGCTTGAACATTGAAAATTAATGCTCTTCTAATTTTTAATATTAAACATCTTTTTCCCTAAATCTTCTTCAGAAGTCTACCAACCTTCTGAATGTTTTATCACTTTTTACTGAAATGACCTTTTTGTCATGTATTTAGCAGAACTTCTTCCAGATATCCAATGTATTGTAGGAGTAGGATATATATAGCTTACTGACATTGCTAAGACAGTGCTTTATTGTTATTTGTGTATTTTGTTACCTATCCACAAGAATGTTAGTTAATAGGTGCGATAGTTCATTGTATGTGCCAGCTTGACTGGGCAAAGGGATGCTCAGATAGCTGGTGAAACATTATTTCTGGATGTGTCTGTAAGGGTGTTTCTGGAAGAGATTAGCATTTGAATTGACAGACTGAGTAAAAAAAGATTGCCCTCAGGAGTGCAGGAGGGAATCATCCTAACCACTGAAGCATGAATAGAACAAAATGGTGGAGAAAGGATAAACTTGGTCTCTATTTGAGGAGAGACATCCATCTTCTCCTGCCCTCAGACATCAGTGCTCCTCATTCTCTGGCCTTTGGGTTTCCTAGCTTCTCCAGATTGCAGATGGAAGATTATAGGATTTTTTCAGCATGACCTAATCCCTCATAATTAATCTCTTCCAAATAGTTACATATTCCATATTCTTCCCCCTTGGAGAACACTGACTGATATAATAGGGCAGGAAGGTATCTAAATTGATAATGCCACCTTATCAAAATCTTTACGTATTAGTTGATTGAGTTATTTTAATAATTATAAGCAGTATCAAAGAGTAGAAAATAGAGAGTATTTAACAAGCTCAGAGAAACCCACTTGTGCTATATCCAATAAATGTAAATCTTTTGCATACACGACTACAATTAATTTTTTGGAAAAATAAAACACTATAGATTGTATTAAAGATCTACATCTCTTGCCAGATACAACAATCCTAGTCTCTTCCCTAACTTTGAAGAAGTAACTAATACCTTAATGTGTTTGAGCATCTCCTCCACTCAAGTATATATAATTTTACTAATTACTCAAGTGACCATAAAGAATATGTGATATACTTCCAAATTGTACATAAATGGTATAATGCTTTATTAAATTTTCATTCAAAATGCACTTTCAATATTTATCTGTGTTGGTGATTTCTATTTTTTTTTTTTAATTTTATTAGCCCTTCATTATACTCTTCAGGTCATGTGTGAAGAGAAGAGAATGTGAAATATAATAGCATGTTGCATTAGAAACAATTGGTTAAGACATTTTTTCATTCTAGAGTTGCCATTTTAGAATGGATATTGGAAATATATTCTGTTGAACTCTCAGAATAAGGACAAAGAAACTAGTTTTGTTTAAATGAATTGACTTGATGATAAATGAAATTTAATTGGAACGTTTCCTGTTACAGAGACCTACATTAAAATAAAGGCTTAACTGGAACAATATTGTAGAATTGTTTGGTTCTCACACATTTTTAAAATTGTATTTGTCCATCTGTAGTGTAAAGCCTGATTGTGAGTCTTGTCAAGCAGAGTACTCCATGCTGTGGGGAACGAGTAGGATATGATAAGTTCCTCACAATCTTGAAAGGATGTCACAAATCAGAAATACGAAAAAAAATAAGAGAATTCTCCTCAATGGGACTATAGATTAATTAATCCATTATGTTTATATGTATGACTCAGAGAATGTCTTTATTTTGTAAATACATCTTGCAGAAGAAAATGGAGTGATTGCAGGATTTAACAAGTAATGATTCTCCTTTTATAATAATCTAGAGGAGGAAGTTGGGAAGTCAGAGATTGCTCTGCTCTGTCTGCAGTCTCTTCTTTCTGTCATCTCCCACTGTTTATTTGTACTTGCCATTGCATTCACTCATTCAACCAGCTTTTGTTGAATGCCTGCTATGTAGCATAGCTCCAGGGGAAAGGAATATTTATAGAACTATTCAAATTGCTCACAATCTATTGGACAAGGAGGTACACTGATGTTTTCCTCTACATTGATTAAATTGTGATCTTTCTTAAAATAAATATCAAACATGAACTTTATGGATTTATCTTGACTGCTGGAAAACATACTCTAGTTTCTTCATGAGAAAAGGGAAACCTAGGCAAGACAACTCCATCCCCGATACCTATGAAAGACCCCCGAAGAGACCTTTCGTCCTGGGAGACCCTCCACCCCAGAGATTCACGAGGCCAGGCGTGCGGATGCAATCAGCAAGAGGCTTTATTGAATACACGGGCGCCCGGGGCGACAAGTACTTCAGGAGGACTTGCGCGCCCCCGCTGGGGAGTCGGGGCTTTTTATAAGGTCCCTGAGGCAGAAGCGCGGGTACAGAAGCGAGAAGCATGATTGGTTCATTTAAATGAGGCCTTTGTTCGGCTCAGGAATCAGGAAGCTGCACCTGGGGTATTCGGGCACTTTCCGGAGAGGGGTCAGAGTTTAACTGCAGGCATCCTGTTTTCCAACTTGTTTTACAATGGACCCTGGAGTGTTAGTGTGTTAGTCTTTCGAAAGGGTCGGGTTACTCAAGCAAGGGGGGGGGCTGGGTAATTTTCCATCCTATGGGGCCTCTATTGTTCGTAAAAGATGGTGTGGCTTATGCTATACAAAATAGGGCCGCGGGGGTCTTTCATTCCCCCATTTCTTTTCTAACTTTAGAATGAAATCTTTCATTCTTAGGGTGAGTCGGCTTCGGTTTCCATCTGTTTGAGCTGTTGGTATTGCTGGGTCAAGACTAGGGCTTGTATAACAGACAGTCGATCTTTCATGAACTGGACTAGGCGGTTTAAAATGCAAGGCTCAAAAAGTAAGATTAAGAGGATAATGAGGAGGGGGCCCATGATAGTGGAAATAAGAGTGGTTAGCCAGGGGGACCTATTGAACCATCCCTCGTACCAGCTTCGTCCTTCCTCAAAAAGCTGTTGTCTCTGTCTAAGTCTTTCC
>PISX010025142.1:0-26617 GCA_004024625.1 Mellivora capensis
TAGACCAATGGAACAGAGTAGAGAGCCCAGATATGGACCCTCAACTCTATGGTCAAATAATTTTCGACAAAGCAGGAAAAAATATACAGTGGAAAAAAGACAGTTTCTTCAATAAATGGTGCTGGGAAAATTGGACAGCTATATGTAGAAGAATGAAACTCGACCATTCTCTTACACCGTACACAAAGATAAACTCGAACTGGAAAGGAAATTTGACAGCAGTCCTCAGCATCCTGATCATCTATCCAAGAATCCTTCTGGCTATAAAATTAAACAATTTCCTTATTGAAAGCCTATGTATCTTGCCCCTCGAAAGCTAGGTTTTAGTAATCTTCTCTATAGTTCTCCATGGATTCGGATTCCTGAATCTCAATTTTTACAAGTGTTTCCACCATAATTTTAAAAGTTAAATATGTCTCTCTGACAACTAATATTTCAGAACCACACCATGTTCTTGGTCATCAGCAAGCCCTATTTTATAATGGCATCTCCTAACTTTAGCCCTGACCAACAGAACAGTGACAATTGAGCTTAATGATGCTAATGAAAGTCTTACCAATACATTCTTTACTATTCTGATACACAGAGAGTGAACTTTGAGCCCCCACCCCCGCCCCAAAATATAGTCAACTTTTAAGTTTTCTGGCACTGTGTAGTATATCCACATTAGTACACCTACTTCTCAGATCATTTTTAATCACTCCCTTCATTTTTTCCAAGATTCTGAGAGTCCAACTGCCAATCTAGTAACCTATTTTCACTATTTCTCAGAGTGTTTACCAGAATATTAAATTCTAGGTTATTATAGAACACAAAATGTATTTCCAATTGAGTAATGCAAAAAATGTGTTTTTGTCCTATGTTTTTTCCCCTCTTTCTCTTTCTGGAACAACCAGGTTTATTTCTTTGTTTTTTTGTTGTTATTGTTTGCTTTTTACTTTAGGAAAAATATTACTTTTTCCTTAATAAAAAGATATCTCCTTACCTCATACATTTTCCTACCAAAAACACACCCTCCTTTCCTTGCAGAGATGTTTCTCTTATTATTTCTAGTACATTTAATTCCATACATTAATTAGAATTCCTGACCCTTAGAATTCTTACTTCTTACTGAAAACGAAGTAGTGAGCTATTGTGAATTGTGTTACACTAGGAGTCTGTGGATTGGAAAATTTATATATGCATTTCACAATTTCTAGAACTGTATTCTTCCTCATAAATTTTTCAACGTGGCATAAAACATGTTTACTAATACACCAAAATATCTTCAGTCCTTGTTATAAAAAGAAGCCAAAAGTGAATAAATCTATTGTGCTGTCTAAATGGGGTATCTCTGGATCATATGGGGGCCCCCAAAGATAGGGTGAGGATAGGGTGAAAGCTGGTGGTAGGAGGTGAAAGCATTCACCTGAGGCTAAAGAAAGGAGAAAGTTTATTGAATATACTGCAAGGGAGTGGCAGGCAGGACAGCAGAAGAGAGTTTGTCTGCCATAAGGCAGTGAGTGGGCTATTTTTAAAGGGGGGAAATGAGGAAGTATGGCAAAATATGGATTCTCCCTTTTTTTGGCAACTGTGTATGGTGGAAAGTGGCCCAGTGGTCAGTTAGGGCCTATGGATATTTTGAGGTAGGTCGCCTGATTTGTATTCAGCCAGGTGGTTCCATGTATTTGTATTTTCTATACAAATATTCAGCCCCCTGTTTGTATTCAGCCAAGTTTGTATTCAGCCAGGGGGCCCCATCGCCCTTTTCTGCATTCCATAGCTGAAGCCTATTTGCCTAGGAGTGGCCTCTATACCTATTTTAGTAATTAATGCTTCAGTATTTTATTTAATTTGGGAATGATCTAGATATACAATGAATACCCGTCAATTAATTTGTATCTGTATAACTTTAAGAAGTTATTTCTAAAAGATTTTGGAAACTGCTTTTATGTAGGTATACCATAGTGTAATTATTGATATAAAGTTCTTATAAACTTTTATCTTATATTTACATCTATTTACTTCTTCTTAAAAATTATGTTTAGACTACTCATGAAAGTTTCATGAGACATTTGACAGTTAATCATCATCTTATCTTTCTTGCTGATAAATTCTGTAACAGAGACACTATGAGCTTATTTGACTTTAGTGACTCTAAGCAGAATAAACGTTGTATGTCTGCATTATATTTAATACTGACAACTCTAAAAACAGCACTTTTTTTTTAAGATTTTATTTATTTATTTGACAGACAGAGATCACAAGCAGGCAGAGAGGCAGGCAGAGAGAGAGGAGGAAGCAGGCTTCTGGCTGAGCAGAGAGCCCGATGTGGGGCTCGATCCCAGCACCCTGGGATCATGACCTGAGCGGAAGGCAGAGGCTTAACCCACTGAGCCACCCAGGCACCCCAAGACAGGACTTCTTAACTAAAATAAACTTAAACAATCCTTTCCCTACCCCATTCCCAAAATTATCCTAGATTCACGTGAACCTGAGAAACAGTTGTGTAAGTTTCTATGTTTCTGAAAGCATACTTAATTTATATAAATGCTATATTTTCTTTAAGTTAGTTAATAGATCTCTTTACAGTATCCATTAAATTTTGGCAATACCATCCAGATGTGTTAAAAATATTATCACGTTTATAATATAGATATGTAGATGGAAATAAACATACAGACTAACAGAAATTGACCTTTTAGCTTTTGTTTTAAAATTTTAGTCATGATACAGGTAAGATAATGCAAAACTCACAAGTTTATAAAAGAACAGTTGGATCTAAATTGTGTTTCTGGTAGATGGAATATGTTTACCTGTTCAAATGGCTTAAAATTTTTACTAGTATTTGTGCCTAATTTTAAAATAAACTCCCCACCCCCTGCCTTCTGATAAGAATTACTCCTCCCCCAAAGTTTCCATTACAAAGAGATAGACCTTAGATCCTAGAGATGTCATTTAGAATATTTACAACTCATAGGCATGGAGAAAGAATGTATGTTCCACCTTTTGTTTCCTGAGTCCAGAATTTTTACAAAACCTACAAGCCTTTTGAGGTGAATAAGGGAGTTTTGGCAATTGATAAAAAGGGTAGATGGCCTTTTTCTGTTCTCGGTAAATTTGTAACACAAATTCTACAAGTTGTCCTCAATTAGTAGGACAGTTGTTTTTAATTCCTCAGATAATTGGGTGGTAATCTGAAGGATAACGAGGTAGGGACCCAACCATCAAACCACACTTTTTTTCTATTCTTTGTATCAGGAAGGAGATATTAACCAAGACAGAAATCAAAAGGTCCTATGTTCTAGGTTTAGAGCTATTTGTCTTTGGAACATTTTTCTTCCCCTCTGGGTACAGAGGGGTTTGGGCAGGGGGAAAGGTCTATAAAAAATTCTTATGAGACTGAGTATCACCTTCCAATGTGACCAACTTCTGACCATAGAGCTACTTAAAAAACAAACAAAAAACACAACTTTCAAATGTTTTGTCACATTGAAAAAAAATCTCTCCAGCCTGGATAACTATTTCTGACAGTACTGAATGACCTCATGGAGTCAAGAGGCATCCTCAAAGAGGGAACGGATGATACTACCATCCTAAGATCCAGATGCACTCCCAAAGATAGCCAAATAAGTATTTAGACAATTTCCCTGAGAGCTGACAACAGTAGGTAGAGCCCCAGCCACAAATAGAATGTAACTCACATTTCTCTTTAGCTATATTTTTGGGTCCAGAATGTGACATCTGAGCTGCCTCCACATACAAGAACCAACAAGGAACTGCAGGCCCCAAGCAGGCAGAAAGCCAAGCCAAATTCTCAGGACACAAAATGAAACAAACAAAAAGGAAATAGCTGACCCTGGGAGAGAAAAGATCAACAACCAAAGGATACCCCAAAAACAAAATCAATCCTTTCAAAATGAAAGGACAACATGAAATTTTACTTTCCTTTCTCAGCTGAGCACCACAGAGATCAGAGATCCAGGAGAGCCGACCCTAGTAAAAATTCTTACCTTTTGCTGGTTTCTGCTGGTGTTCCAGGATCACATTGCACCTTCCAGAGGATGTGGGCTTAAAGTAAACAGTGTACCCCCAGTATCTACCAGAATGTGGTGAAGTTTTCCATTAATTTTAATGCCTTTTAAGCATTCAACTGTTGGCCCCCAATTCTGTAGCTTTGGCATATGAGATTCCCATTAGCAATAGATTTAATATTTCTTTTACAAGATTTCTTTATAATGACAGATACTCTGATGGTTTTTAATACTCCAACTTATGCATACTTAGATTTTGGTTTTGATGGTCTAAATAGTCTAAATTTTGTCTTATTTTCCCAAGTTCCCCAATGGCTTATGTTGTAGACTAACTTTGAGGGCTCTCTGATCACCCCCAACAGCTGCTATCCATTACAGTTCCCAATATAACTATCCCAGAAACTTGTAGGAGCCCAGACCTTTCTGTGAAGGAAGTTTAATAAACCTCAGAACCTTTCCTAGACACCAGAATCTTTCTCAAAACTTTAGCAAACCCCTAGAACATTTCAAGGATCAGAAAATTTTAAACAAATATGTATTTTATTGGGCCAGAGAGCTGCACGTAAGGAAATGAAGCCCAAATCCAAGAGTGACTTACCCACAGCCCTTGGTACTGATGACAGGAACAGTGAACTCAAAGAGTTCAGCAGGTGCCTCACCTGTGTGTCTTGTTGTCTCATAGACCCCTAGCAGTTAGCTTTGGATCACATTCCTTGTCACCAAAACTGTTAAGAATTGATTAAAGAAAATAATTTAGGTGATATAAATGTTCCATAAAGCATCCAGTCTCTTTTCAGAAAATCACAAAATGGGGCTACTGATTTGCAAACTCTTATTAAATCTTATTAATCTTATTTAATCTTACGAAATCATCCTCCGACTAATCCTGACCTTAAAAAAAAAAGTCATTGTGTCTTCTAGAAAGCATGCGTTGAAATTCTAAAATTTGCAAGATGAAATTTTATTGAGAAGAGCTTAACAAAGGAGGATTGGGCAGAGGAAGAATCTAAACGCCAATGAAGCTGTAACAGAGGAGTCAGCTAATCCTGTAAATTGCTCTGGAGCTGTCATTGCTTTTCATAATTTTTTCATATCAAGCAAAGGATGCAGACCTCTGTGGTCCTGCATTCATTTGATGGAATCTCACCAAGTGAAGGACATATTTTTAGATGAGGCAGAGTTTTGTTTTTTTCCTCTTCCTGCTGAAGAAAATTCCTAGAGACTCATCTGTGAACTACTAGAAACCAACACTGCCAAGCAGCTACAAGAATCTGTTTCTCATTCCTGAAACCATGTACTATAGCATCTATCCCTGCATTGATCAAATTGAGCTTTAGGAGTTTCTCATAGGAGTTTCTAAAATTTACAAAAATGAATTTCATAAATATCTGCCTGGGAACAAGAGGAGAAAGAATTCATTCCTAGAACTTGATCTCCTATTTCAAGGATAGGTCTATGTCCATTTGTTCTGCAATTATAAGTTTATAAGTTGCTTATTTATAGAATTCTCAGTTTCCTTAGATATGTCATAATATTATTAAAGAAAGCCGAGATAAAAGGTTTACGGTGCTATAAAGAATTTTGTGGTACAGACCAAATACCAGGCATTAGAAAATTAAACAGATGTAAATCTTGGGAAAAAACCCAAGTAGAATCGGGCACTAGTGCACTAACTAAAGTTGTAGGGCTGAGATGACTCACAGTTACAAAATCTTAACTCCATGAGTTAAGTTAGAGAAGGATTGACTAATAATTTATTTCATTTGATCAATGTAATTGGTTGACAATATCAGCAAAGGTACATTCATGAAGACTTTGGTAATGTTAGAAGTAATGAAAAAATTGTAATACTACTACCCTCAAGGCAACCAGCCTACAAAATAAGCATCAGTGAGCTTCACCTTCTGTTACACCATTGCATAGTATCATCTCACCCTGAGTAGTATAGGTATAATGTATAGGAATTACAGAAAAGATGGTGTGTGACTTCCAAGGGTAGATCATAAAAGGCATTGCACCATGGACCACTTGCTTTGGGAGAAGCCATTTACCACACAAGAGGACACTCAAACAACAATATGAAGTTCACATGGCAAGGAAGGCCTCCCACCAGCAGACATGGGACTATGCCAAATTAAAGGTGTATTCTCTTCCTTAGTCAATTCTCCAGATGACTGCAGCCAATCTCATTAGAGACACTGAGTTAAACCATCAAACCACTTAGCTAGGCTGCTCTGATGGTTTTAAACCATAGACTGTGTGAGATATTAAGTGTTAAATGTTATTTTGAGTGATACTTTTTTTTGGAGTATTTGTTACATAGCAGAATGTAACTAATACAGCTATTAAATAACAAATATCCTACCTTATTTTCAAACTGTACCAACAATTATGTAATGGTGAATCTTGGCTGATGCCAAGTTCAGGTTTTCAAACTCCTACACTACCTAACTTTCTGGGATGTTTTGAAACATGCAGATTGGTGTCCTCACTTTTCTAACTTAAGGAGAATGTAATCACCATATGATGTAAAACTTAAACCCTGACCTATCATTCCTGACAAACTAAGTGTAGAGTATGGGACATTGCCACTCAAAGAGGCAGAAAAAATACCATGAATGACTGAGTTCTATCCCATTGCAACCCACATCTAAGTTTCAGTAAGGAGTAGTGATTCCCAGATGCCAGAAGGAGTTCTTTGGCCTACCATGTCAAAACTATACACATTTCCCTATCATGATGGTATTTCCTTCTGAAAATGTTAAGCATTATTTTAAAAAAGGCCTTCTCTTTTGGAAGAGATCACTAACCATGAGAATCAGTCACTGGAAACAACCTGGAATCTCCTTAGGGCCTTCTCCTTTGGAAGGGATCACTGACCATGGGAATCAATCACTGGAAACAACTTGGAATCTCCTTAGGGCTTCAAGAGAGGCCCCATAGTAACAGGAACATTTTATCACCATCTTGTGAGGAGTTCAGGAAATGTGATGGCACTAGAATTACAGCATCTGAATTACTTTGGTAGGTAGGACAACAAAAAGCTACCAACCAAATGTGTAATTGAACAGTAATGTCCCAGAATACAAAGTGCACAATAGTGATCTACCTGTTTTAAAGTCTCTGATATGTCTACATCATCACACAAGATATAGTGGATGTTCCATATTTACCGAAGAGAGGAAGAACGAATGAATGAATTTTTCTAAGGTCAGTGGAGGCTTAGGATGGATAGTCTCACCATAGAAGTGGGTTTCAATAGAATCATCTTAGATATCAAAAGCTTTTGACAGGATGATTTTGAATCAGTTGAAGAAAAGTGGGATTATAAAGTCAGAGATAGCTTAGATCAAATGTCAGAAACTACTCCTATTGGAAACCTTTATAGAGACAAAAAATATGAATAAGAGTGTCTCAACTATTTTGTTACATGGGGGATATTAACTCAAATGACCTATATACCAATTGCTCAAGTTTTTTCTCCTGGAAAATCCAGACAAATGAGGTCAAGGCAATATTATAGCTAAACATAATAATCCATATTCATATGAAATTGCTAAACCTAAGAGAAGGGAATTTTATTTTGTAAACAATGATACTACTAATGGGTACTTAAAAAGTATTTATTGTGAGCACTTGATGACAAATATTTTAAGGCTTTTCCATGGACATATATATAATACTTAACTGACAGAAAACATAGCTAGAAGGAATTTTGGTAGAAGTGTTCGAATTAGTAGGAGTGATACAAGTGAATGTAATATTTAATTAACATTTCTTAGTGTTCTGTGTAAATATACATTATTCTAAATTTTAAATGTTTATATAAGAAAACATGCTTAATATGTTAAGTAAGATTCACATGTATTTTCACACCTAATTATGAGCTCTGGTATGCAATTTAGAGGCTATTACTACTATTCTAACTTTACAGAATACAAAATTGGAAAAAAAAGATTTTCTCAAAGTCACAAAATTATATGAAAGATAGTAAAATTTAGAGCTTGCATCCTATCACAATATGTAGTCTCTCTACACCCAATTTTAGCATATTGTAAAGTGTAACAGAACTTGGCAAAGGTGTGTTTTGGTTAGATTAGAGTTTGCATAAATGAAAGATTATCTTTGGCTTTGGAATTTATTGTACCAGATAACATTTTACCTTTAACATAATAAGGGCTTTTATAAAGCAATGGCTCAAGCTGATAGTTCTATCTAGGCATACTTCTTATTATTGAAAAAAAAATTAAGAAAATTGTTTTTCAGGGTGCCTGCATGGCTCAGCCAGTTAAGCATCTAACTCTTGGTTTCGGCTTAGGTCCTGAGCTTAGGTTCCTAAAATCTAACCCTGTATGTGGCTTAGCACTCAGCATAGAATCTGCTTGTCCCACTCCCTAACCCTCTATTCCTCCCTACCCTTCCATTCAATTAAATAACCTTTAGAAACAGAAGAAAAGGGGCAACTGGGTGGCTCAGTGGGTTATAGCTTCTGCCTTCGGCTCAGGTCATGATCTCAGGGTCCTGGGATCAAGCCCCTCTCTCTCTGCCTACCTCTCTGCCTACTTGTGACTTGTCTGTCAAATAAATAAAATATTAAAAAAGAAAGAAGAAAAAATGTTTTTTTAAGTTCTTATATAAAAATACAATGAAGTAAATAAGTGTGTGTGTGTGTATTAGTGCTGTGATAAGGTATACTAAGGGAGCCATGGCAGCATAGCAAAGGATACTAGCTGTACCTAGTTTTTTCAGCAAAACTCCTACTGGGAGAGCACATAAAGATAAGACTGAGAAGTTCAAATCATAAAAGGCTAAGAATTATACAATAAGTGATGATAAACAGATGAAAGGAAAAGACTACAAACAATTTGCTATTAAGAATGAAACTCAAGGAAGAAAATATCAACAAATGACTAAATAAATATAATAATCCAGGCCCCTTGAACGGATAATAAGTACTTAATATGCTATTTAATTTTTCCCTAGGTGATGGGTAGAAAACGAATGAGTATTGAAAGCCTTCCAAAGCAGTGTCTACCATTCCTGATTACCAAATCTTCTCAAGAGATGGCCGAGGCATCTACAGTCCTTCAGCTCTGCATATTTACAATGCTTCAGCTCTGCATGTACAGAAGCAGTAGATAGAAAAACTCTTGTCTTGTTTTAAGTTGCAAGTGAGGAAGTATGGATGGCTGCTCACTGCCTCCTCACACATGATCTCAAAGTGGGCATTTCTTCTCTGGGCACTTGGAACAATTTCCAATGGTTTGGCAAAGCCCCATACACAAAACACGCCACACCAGCACATGAAATTTGAGACATTCAATCTTTTTCACTGTAGTATCTCAAACAAACACATCCTGTTAGACAATAGAATCTCCATAAAACATTAGTGAATATTGAATGAATAAGATGAAGGTCAGCTAGTAAGCAGTCACGAAGAATTTGCCTAATTTGGTTATTTTTCAACTGAGTACGTAAGACTTAGAATAAAAAGAAAATCAGCTTGTACAAGCAAGTTAAAATGTAAAGAAGAACTTATCAAGCATTACTGTTTCATGTTCAGAGGAAGTTAATATCAGCAGTGGCATTTGGAAAATGTCTGATGTGCTTAAACATTGAGAGCTTATACAGCTCTAAATAATGAAAAAAAACAGGAGCTGCATTTCTTTTAGTTTAAAATGGATCCAGATAAAATTAAGGGAAGAGTGGAATTTCCTAATAAAATTCCCAGTTGTTGTGAAAGCAAGGTCATTCCCCTACCATAGTATCAAAAGCTTCATATAAACGAAGTTGATAGGTAGTTTATCAGATAGGATAGGATATGTTGTAGTAACTCATGTACAAAAGTCCAAAAGCTTAGTTGTATTAAAAGAAAAAGTTTATTTTTAGTAACTTAAAGTCTATTGTGGAATTGGAAAATGTCCAGGGCAACAGCTTTATCAGCAGTGAGCCAGTGATCCAGGTTGAAGAAGCTCCACCACACTGCAAAAAACTAAACTGATGATAATATATGACCTTCTCAATTAAAGTAGCAGGGGAAGGGTGGTAGAAAAAAATTAAGTATCAGCAATTAAATTCTTCTTCTCAGAAGTGACATACCTTATTACTACTTACTTTTCACTGTTCATAGTCAGTCATATGATGATATATAAGTGGCCAAGGAAGTGACTAGAAGGGGAAAGAAGAATAAGTATTGATAATCACTTTTAATGTCTGGAGTTGACAGGTAGATAAATGGATATTGGAAAATCAACCTGAAGGCATCTCAATTTGAAGTGAGAAATTCTATCGCTTAACTATGAATTCTTTAATCTCTTTGTACAATAAAAAAAAATTGGGAATACTGACAAAATCAAGATATAAAATCTACCTGTTTATTCTCCCCTTGTGATGAGCAGAAAGCTTCCTAAGACTTCCTAAGACTTATCACAACTTTATCTCAAATTATCCACCCTTGACAAAATTATCCATAGGCAAAATTCTTTTGTCATAGCCAAGATTCACAGTGTATACCTTAGTGAAAAGTAAGGGTTCATGATTTCCCTCAAGTTCTCAAGTATGCAAATTCTTATATATCCATTAAAAATGATAAAGATAAAGGGAATTAAGAGTACACTTATTTTGATGAGCACCAAGAAATGTGTAGAATTTATTATTCATATTGTACACCTGTAACTAATAACACTAATTACACTTCAGTTTTTATAAAGGACATATACTTGGAACAAGTTTAATAATTCTAGGATAAAGAATTCCTGTGATAATTAAAAAAAGATTGGTTCATATTTAATTGCAATGTTTGACAGTATTAGTATTTATATCAGATAACTATTCTGAAGATGGTCAGCTTTATATTTCTTATTCTTGTGAGTGAGTTGCTTTTAGCCACTATCAGCGACTGCCCTAATTAGCCATCCAATTCTTAATGAAATGCTTTAGAGAACACAAAGAATCTGACAATTTTCTAAAATTGGTATTATTATGAGAAAGGAGTTGAACAAATGTTTTGAAAATTCAGTAATATACCAGTACTTAAAATTCATTCTTATATTTGCATTTGGTGACAACTAGGAATTAAATACCAGTGAAAAGGTCCTATTTAACATTCCTCTAAGGGGTTAACAAGGATCATCTGCTATTTTCTTTTAGGGACAATGAAAAAAGTGAAATGAGTGCCTTTAGAGATCTGGAAGAAAATCCATTAAAAAAAAAAAAAAAAAGACATTCAGGGGCACCTGGGTGGCTCAGCCATTAAGCCTCTACCTTCAGCCTAGGTCATGATCCCAGGGTCCTGGAATCAAGCCCCACATTGGGTTCCAGCCCTGCATTGGCTCCCAGCTCCATGGGAAGCCTGCTTCTCCCTCTTCCACACCCCCTGCTTGTGTTCGCTCTCTTGCTGTGCCTCTCTGTCAAATAAATAAAATCTTAAAATAAAATAACAATAATAATAATAAAGACACTCATTGAAGGAAAAGCAGCAGAAGAAATCTTCCTTGAGGCTAATTTGTCCCAAGTAGTATATGAGTCATTTAAGCAGCCAGGAAATTCAATGGCTGAATGCTTCACTGGCTCTGCCACCCAGTGGGCAGGGCAGAGCGCATAACTCAGACAACCATCTACTGGCTGTTAGTGCTATACCTGCACATGTGTCTTATATTTTCCCACTGTTAAGTGATTAACCCCACGTACTAGGCTTATCTAGCAGGACTCAAGTGGTTAAACTAATTAAATTGATGATGCCCTACATTAACCTCTACGTGAATTCCAGCTGCATTACTCCTTAAGAGGGTCAAGATTCCCATCTGATTTCAGGGGCAAAAGAATGCCTGCTGAACTTCATAAGGAGAGAACAAATGTTGCCTATAGCTCAAAGCTTCCTCTAAAGCTATTTTTATTCATTATTTCAGAATATTGTTTATTAAAGTGATGGTAATACCATAACACAACATGAGTTACTGACTCAAGTCCTTACAATAACTCTTATGGAGCTTATCTGCCCAAAGGGGTAACTACTGACTTAGCAATTTTATGATGAATAACCTAGGCCTAGATGTATTCATTCAACAATTCATGTAATTAATTTAATTATTCATTCATTCATACTCATTACATTACCTTCAGGTATTAGTCATATTTAGAAAAAAGATAAGTAGAATATGAACAACTGGAACAAATGGAAAAACACTTTATCATTAAAGAACTTTATCATTAAAGAAAACCCAAATGTTCCATGGTAAAATTTTAAAAACAAGATATTAAAATGAAAATTTAAAAAACCTGACAGTAGTCTAAAACATTAATAAGCAATTATTTAAAAAGTGAAAGAGGGGTGCCTGGGTAGTTCAGTGGGTTAAGCCTCTGCCTTTGGTTCAGGTCATGATATCAGGGTCCTGGGATCGAGCCTCACATTGGGCTCTCTGCCCAGGAGGGAGCCCGCTTCTTCCTCTCTCTCCACCTGCTTCTCTGCCTACTTGTGATCTCAGTCTGTCAAATAAATAAATAAAATCTTAAAAAAAAAAGAGTGAAAGAAACTTCAACAAATGGCTGTGATTTGGTTCAGCACACATCAACGGGATAACCAATGTCGTGCCAAACATTTTATAGCTATAGCGACTTCTGAGCAAGCAATTTTGTTTGGGGCAGTAATGTATCCAGTGAAAGAAACAAAAAAATGAAGTGGTTCCAAGAATTCAAATTAGCACACACATTAACTACAGTATTTACTCTCGGGAATGTGTGTCAATGAAGATTGAACTATAATTTAAAATGAGCATCCAAATTCATTGGTCCAGAAACCTATCCACAAGAATAATGCATCTACCATTCCAGTACTGTATTCAGTGAAAGGACATGAGGCAAGGGCATTCTTAAACAACAAATTCTGAAGACAGACCAAAGTGTTATGCATATGAAGCAGGCTGTGAGGTCAACGTGCAGAAAATATCACAACATAAGTTAATGCTAACAAATGACACCCTGAAAACTCCTTTTGAAAGTAGCCTTGACAACTAGAGCATCTACAGGCATTACCTCCCACATGAAACGTCACTTGGTGCTATAGAAGGGGTCTATGATGAAGGAACACATTTGACAGGTAATACAAGATAAATGTGGATTGTAAAAAAAAAGAAAGCCATATTTGTCTGTGTTAATATGTAACTGGATTTCTAGGTTGTTGTTTTTTTTTTTTAAATTTAGAAAGCAGTAACAAAATTTACTTTTTAGATATGATTTTTGTTGTTGTTCTTTAATTTTCTATCAAAATATATTACTGAGAAACTTACAGGTCGGAACGCTAAGGAAAAGCTGTGTCTTCATTTAGAACTGCCTAAGGAATTTATTGTTTTAAGTTTGTGTTCTGAGTTTTCCCATTTTCTTTGACTTCCCGTTTCCTCTCCTTTTCTAGCCATTACACGCTCCTCATGGTTCCCCCTCATGTTACTACTTTTACTCTATCATTTAATTAAATTTTTCCCCAATTCTCAGTGCCTTTCTCTGTACTGAGTGCTTTTACTTTTCTAAATTTTAATACTTCAGCATTGTATATCATATTCAGTAGGAATTATTCAGCTATCATGCAAAAGGGATAAAACATTAAAATTATCTCACCTCCTTTATGAATCAAGTGATAAGATCATCTACTTTATATTATTTTTAACATTTTATAACAATAACCTAGATATTATTCCCATTTTAAAGAGAAGTTAACCTAACTTAGAAGTAACTCAAAGAGGTAGCTCACTTGTTTAAATCTCAGTAACAAAACCTGAACAAAACTTTTCAATTGATAAATAGTAACATCTGGGTTTATTCTAGGAGGTCTTTGGTCTAGACCTTCTTTCAATTGAACTGATATTTTCCTGAGTACTTCCCAGTTTAGATTAGCTACTTTTTCTAACCTCACAGATATCTTTGCTAACATTTTTCCTGTATGATAGCACTGTTCCCACAAAGGAAAATTAGAGAAATGAAGCGAACTTTTAAAAGCCTTGATCATGATTTTGACTATAACAGAAGTCCTATTAATTCCTATTAATAAAAGTTTCCTAACCAAAAGCAAGTGTCAACACACAAAGTATTTTGCCAATATTTTTATTTTCAATTATAGATCATAGCACACAGAATCATCTTGAAAAAGTGAGTATGGAAGAAAAACAAAATTTAAAAATATTGTTACTTTCAGTTTTACTGTCCAGGGTCAGGACCCACTGATTTAAAACTCACTGGGAAGAATTCACTATCAGGAAGCTTACTGTTATATTATCATTCCCATAAACTGAGGAAAATAATTCTGTCTACATACTGTCACTGCTAGTAATAAATAACTGTGTAACAAATGAATATTAATGTCCAAAAACACATGCAAACTGTGGGCGCGGAGGAAGGATTTGCACCTGGGGTAAACTAAGAGAAGGCAAAACATTTGAAATCATGTTAATCCAAAGGGCCCGAGACAAACAGGAAAATCTACTTTGTATGTACCAGCCAGGAATAAAAAAAATCAAGCTCAAGTAAGCGGGATTAAAGCGAAGGGAATATGAAAGTCTGAACCCAGAAAAAGGAGCTCCTGAAACATAGCCACAGGATCACTTATGAGCTTACAATCTCAATTGTAGACAAGGGTAAAACTCTAATGTATAAGAAGCCAACTTGGACAGATGTTCAGAAGACAGCACTGATTAAAGGGTACTTGTTTAGCTGAAAAGTTAATTCACTTTGATAGATGAGTACTTCACTACAAATGAAAATTTCATTTTACTTTAACACCTTCCACAGATAATTTGAAACTAAATCTGATGTTATTTTTTTCTGAATATTTTCAACAATTCAAAAGGCAATTTTAATTTTAAATGCTTTTCTCCTTGAAGAGGAAAGAGGAAATTAATAAATATACTTTTTCTGTATTTCAGAACAATTAAGCAATGTTATCTACCTCTTTAAATCTTGTGTTCTAGTTCTTTAGGAAACACATACAATACAAACACAATCATATACAAATACATAATCTAACATATGTTGCAATTCCCTGAATAATACAATGCCCATGTTATCCAGCATTTCCTTTGCCTTTTGTTAAGTTAAATTCTGACCTGCAAGTATGAAGTGGGTCAGGCCATAATCTTACCATAAATTGGAATCTGAAATACATTAACATAGTTGTCAACCTTACAGAGATAGTTTACATTTTCTGGCATTGCAAAGAATAGTTATGGTTATGAACAGACAGAAGCACCAATGAATAGGTAGTTTTTAATGAGTCAGATAAAATGTGAAACAAACATGTAACAAAAATCTGTAACTATATAATTTCTGGCACAGAGTTGTGTCAATACTAAACTCAAAGTCAATATTAAGAAAGTTAATTTTGGCAAAAATATAAATATGCAATTGTAGTTTTAGCTAAAGTTGTGTTTTTAGTTGTTGCCTAATATTTTCCCCAATAAACTAATAACAGGCCGATCAACAACACATTTATCAGTGATGATACTCCTCAATTATGCAAACCTCAAAACCAAGAGGAATTCAGGGAGAAGCTAAATAGTTGTGCGATTTACTTACAGCATATCACATACCATAAGCACTCCTACTGTCTTCCTTTCCCTTTCCCTCTTCTTACCACACCCAGAAGAAGTGGTAGAGCATTACCCATCCTGCACTGAATTTAGGTGTGCTGGTTGCTGTGCTGCACCAATCAGCTCTCCATTCTGGACAAAGGATTGATCTCCTCAGCTGCTGGAATTTCTTCCAGGCTCTGGCCCTCGCCCAGTCAGCCATCTGCCAGTTATTGCCTCTGTAGAAGACAACTGTCATTGCTTATTCCCTTCAGCTGTTTTTTCTCCTTACCATCCCCAGTGCCATAAACAGTGCCTGACTTGTAGTATCCACTCAATAATTGTTCATTGAATAAACAGATATATGTTCATTTTTATTCTACACAAGTGAAATATTCTTTAGATAAATTTCCTCCAGTTTTATCATTCTGAAACATGACTGTAGTTGATGAATTGGTAGAATTGTCTCCATGGGTGTTTTCAACTGAAAGGAGAGCTATCATCCTACTTTTTATTGTGTGCCTTACATTGCTGTGTTCTGTCCCCCACAAATAGCAAACATATCTTTATTAATGTGTAGAAAAAGGGCACCTGGGTGGCTCAGTCGTTAAGCATCTGCCTTCAGCCTAGGTCATGATACCAGGGTCCTGGAATGGAGCCCCACATTGGGCTCCCTGATGAGTGGGAAGCCTGCTTCTCCCTCTCCCACTCTCCCTGCTTGTGTTCCCTCTCTCTGTCAAATAAATAAATAAAATCTTTTAAAAAATGTGTAGGAAAAAGTTCGCTTCTGGCCACAGAGTTGAAAGTTTCCCTGTATCACATTCACAACTAATACCTCAAAATTTATTTAAGTTTAAGCTAATTTATACCAAGCTTACTCAAGTGATTTTGTATCAGTTTGAGGTTCACTGACACAGGGGCAGAGGATAAATTCCAAACTTAATGAACTAACAATTTTTGAGCACCTACAATATGACAAGCATGTTTGTTTCTTTAAAAATATATTTCTCCTAATTTCTGCAATAATCTTACAATGCTGAATATTTATCCCATTTACAGAGGAAGATTAGGATGCTTTGTGAAGGTAAACAAACTTCCATTTCCAAATACAACTCTCTCAATTTAAAGAGTATTTAATCTTGCTAAATACCTCACTAAATTATGCAAATTTAGATGTTTAAAACTTCATTCAGACAAATTTAACTATTGGAATCCCTATCAAGTCAACTTTACCAATGTGTACACCAAGCCATTCATTTATGCAAATATATTTATTTTGCAAATTCAAATTCCACTGAAATGCCCAAAAGAACCTGAATTAATTGTTAATCTGTTTTTTTCACAATTTGCTGTTTTCTATCAGATATAAATTCCATAAAGTTTCATCATTATTTCTAGTTACATTTACTTTAGTCACATTATTTTCTATACTTTAATATAGAGATATGCAGGTCAACCTTGCATTTGAAAAAAAAGTATTACACATCTTAGAGTATTTGCACCCCCAGAAATGTCCAAATTCTGTATAATACTTATGATACTTTATAAAATTCTTACATTTTCGTTTCCTTCCACATTTTAGATCTAAGCATTATTCAGTTTTTTCTCCCCCAAAGTTTTTCAGTTATTCTATTTCTAAGAAATTAAGCATATGATTTATTTTTTCTTCTTGATAATTCTAACCTCTCCAACTTCCCTTTTAAAATAATTCTGCTATGTTAATTGGTGTTGGCAAAACTTCCAGTTTGATATCAGCTACAAATTTCATTAACATACTGTTTTCTTCATCTTCCAGATCATTAATTAAGTTGTTAAATAAGATCAGCCTTCACACTGATCCCTGTGGCACTCCATTAAATACATTGACATTTTGTTTGTTATACTTCAGTCAGTTTTATATCCACAAGGCTTTGCTTTTATCCAAGTCAATGTGAATTTTTTATCACTACTTCATGACATTCTATGAAATATTTTATTTGCTATTTCTAAGTAGATATATTCCATATCCTTGACATTATTGCCTTCTCTCCAATTATTCTGTGGGAAAGATAGTCTGAAATTATTTTAAAATTGTGGATTTTAAAATTATGATTGCTTTAACATCAAATTTTTTTCTCTTGCTATCTTTGTGCTTGTTTTTGGGGTAATGTAAGTTTTTTATTTAATTATGACTTTTCTGGGATCCCCCATTTTCTTTCAAAAATAAGGTTTCTTTCTAATTCTATATCCCTTTTCAAAAAAAATCATTAATTATTTCCTTCTTACAGAAATATTCATGCTATCCATCCAGACTCATAGAAGCAAGTTTCATCACAATACCCTTTTGTGTTGAATGTATTGTTTTCCATAATTTCTTTAACATTTATTTTTCATATCAAATATCTGCTAATTTAACAAACTGGTAAGTTGCCTTTTATTATTCATCTTAACAATTTATATTTATTTAAAATAAGTTTTAGGTAGATTTAACCATATCAGTTAAGACTTGGTTGAATTTCTCTTTCATCTTATCCTATGCAGAGAGAGACTATTTAGAAATTGAACTTAGAATTGCATAATAAAATGGAATTCTATCATTTCCCAAATTTTAAATCTATTTGTATATATTGAATTTTAATTATGGTATATGCTTCTTCCTATTAAAAGAAATTAGATAAATTTATTCATTCAATTACTATAATGTATTTTCTTTTATTTGATATCGTATCCCTCATGGAAGCATCTATTATTAAATCAAAAGTAAGAAATGAGTTAATTCATAGTAAACCCTGTAATTTTTTGTCACCATTATACCTGTTTTATTTTTTTTTTCTAGTTTAAAGACATGCTCCTTGACAATAGATTTGGCAATGATATTTTAGATTTTATTCCAAAAGCAAAGGCAACAAAAGCAAAAATAAGTAAGTGAACTATATCAAGTTAAAAAGCTTCTGCACAAAACAAAGGAAATCATCAATAAAATAAAAAGGCAACCTACTGAGTGGAAGAAAATATTTGTAAATCATATATCAAATGAGTAAATTAATATCCAAAATATATTTTAAAAACTCATACAACTGAATAGCAATATATATACATATATATGATAAAAAATGGGCAGAAGATCTGAATAGACATTTCTCCAAACAAGACCTATAGATGGCAAACAGATGTATGAATAGATGCTCAAAATCACTTATCAGAGAAATGCAAATCAAGACCACAATGAGATATCTCCTCACACCTGTGATAATGGCTAAAATCATTAAGACAAGAAGTAACAAGTGCTGGTGAGAATGTGGAGAAAAGGGAACCTTTATGTACTTACTAGTGGGAATGTAAATTGGTACAGCCACTATGGAAAACCATATGGAATTTCCTAAAAAAATTAAAACTAGACTACCTTATGATCCAGAAATTCCATTTTTTGATATTTAGCTGAAGAAATTAGAAACACTAACTGGAAAAGATAGATATGGACCCTCATATTTATTGCAGCATCATATACAATAGCCAAGATATGGAAACAACCTAAAAGCCCACTGATGGATAAGTAGACAAAGGAACTGACACACACACATTCATACACACACACATGTGCATACACACACACACACACACACAAATACAAGGACTACTACTCATCCATAAAAGGAATAGACATTTGTCATTTGCAACAACATGGATGGATATTTGAGAGCATTTTAAGTGAAACAAGTCATTGAGAGTAAGATAAATACCATATGGTTTCACTTATGTGTGGAATAATACAAAAATAAATAAATAAAAATACAGCACAACAAAACAAACAAAAAAACCTGAGCACATGGATAGAGAGAATTGATTGGTGGCTGCCAGAGGAGAGGGGCATATGGTATGTGAAACAGAAGAAGGGAATCAAAAGATTGGAAGTTATATCAAACTGGGAGTTATAAAATACATAAATCATGAAGATTTAATGCATAGTATGATAACTATAGTTAATAATAGTCTATTGCATATTTAAAAGTTACTAAGAAAGTAAATGTTAAAAGTTTTCATCACAAGAAAAAAATGTGTAACTATGTATGCTGACAGATGGAAACTAGAATTACTGTGGTGATCTTTTCCCAGTGTGCAGAAATACCAAATTATTATGTTGTAACCTGAAACTAATATAATGTTATATTTTCATTATAGCTCATTGAAAATAAATAAACACTTGTGGCTTACAATATTTTGTGGATTACAACAGTTTGTCATGCCCTAATACATAATCTGCTATGCTTCAAAAAGTGTTCTGCACACTGAGGATTCTACCATAAATGAGATACAAGTTGCCCTTGACAGGACAGAATAATGTTGATAACTTACCAGAGAAGAATATGAACCAAATAATAATATGGAGTAAACCTTGGTTCTTATAGAACAGATCCCAGAAGAAGAGCAAAGCAGCTTGACCAGCAGAAACGTTCAGAGGCTCCAAAGTTCATGGCATAAGATGTCAGTAGGATGAAGAAAATAAGAAAATCAGCATTCTTATTGATTAGAATTATGAGTTTCTTCTCCTTCAACTTTCATCCTGCAATTTCCCCAGCTTTCTTCAGGGATAGACATATTTTTTGGAACACCTTCAGCTTGATTTCTCTAGGGGAAGCAAAAAGTAGGTATGAGGCATAAAATTTTAAAACTGGAAAAAAAAATCACCCCGAGAAAAGGAAAACCAAGCTTCCCCTTTTAGCTTGGCTTACAAAATGCCTGTAACTCAGACTAATACTTGCAACATTGGAAACATTGGAAAGTTTATTCTGGGAAAAACTCACCTGCTCCAGGGCAGACCTCTAGATACTGATATATATAAAATCAATAGAGGACATAAGGGGGAATCTTTCAATAGTAAAGAGAGACCAAAATAAATAATAGTAGAACTCTGATGAACACAAATAGAAGAAAACAGGAGAAACAAACTAGTAAAATCCATTTTGTATTTCGGAAATGTAAGAAAATATTCATTTAGAACAAATAACTGTGAGCTATTATAAGTACAGAACAAGAAAGGGCTCTTAAAATATAAAAACAGAATGGTAAGAATTTAAAAATATCAAATATGATGGATAAAACTCAGAATGTCCTAGAATTTAAAATAAAACATAATAATGAGCAAAAAAGGTAAATAAAAGAGAGAAAAACAAAGAGACAATTAGGAGTCACGTCTAAGAATCAAATAACAATCATAGGAAAGAGGAAAAGGAAAAAAGAAACTACTGTATTAAAACAAACAAAAAATTTTCCAGAACAGGACATGTCTCTTAGTTAAAAGGTTCCACTGAGTAGCAACCTCAATGTACAATAATGATAATGATAATAATAGCAATTCCAAGTTATCAGTATGAAATTTCTAAACTTGAGGGATTTAGCAAATATCTTAAAGTTTTTAAAGAAAAGCATATCAAAATTTGTTACAAACAAATTGTTGAAAATCGGATTTGGCTTGAGTTTTCCAAACACAATGATGGATGCTAGCACAATGAAAAGAAAAAAATTTGAAATATAATCATAAGTAAGACATTTTCTAAATAAAATTTTTTCACCTTTATTAGTTACCTAGTGTTGCATAAGAAATCTCTACAAATTAAGTTGTTTAAAACAATGGAAACATATTCTTTCACAATTTATGGAGGCCAGCAATCTGCAGTCAAGCTGTCAAGGACACACTCCCTCCTATGGCTCTAGGGTAGAAACCTTGACTCTTCTAATCCATAGTGGCTGCAGGAATTCTTGGCTTGTCACTGTATGGCTCCAGTCTCTGCTCCCATCTTCACATGGCCTTCTCCCCCCAAGTGTCTGGGATTTAAGTCTGCATATGCCATCTTCTTACAAGGACATTTGTCATTGAATTTAGGGGCCATATTAAGTCCCAAACAATCTCATCTCTAGATCCTTAGTTACATCTGCAAAGACAATTTTTCTAAAAAATAAATAAATAAATAAATAAATAAGGAAAAAAACACATTCACTAGTTATGGGAATTAGGACAAAGATGTATCTTTTGGGGGCCACTGTTCCTATTCCATTATATCCATCAAACCATTAATAAGGTGCATATATAAAACAAAGCCTTTTTATACAAGAAAGTGCTAGAAAATTGACTTCCCTTACCCTCTCTCTTGGAATCTAATTGAAACTGTGTTGTACCAAACAATGAATTAATCCCAACAAAGTACTGTAAGCTACCAAGTAAACAAGAATTGCAAGAGAGGAGAGTGTGGGTTGAAATTCCCAAAATAAAACAACAGTCTAGGGAACCTGGTGGCTCAGTCCGTCAAGCATTCAACTCTTGATTTCAGCTCAAGTCATGATCTCGGGGTTCTGATATCCAGTCCGGCCTCAGCTCCACACTTAGCTCGGAGTCAGCTTGAGATTCTCTTCTTCACTCTCTGCCTCTTTCCCTGCTTATGTTCTCATTCTCAATCTCTCTCTCTCTCTCATATGCATACATACATAAAAATGTTTAAAAAGGCAATCTCACATAAATAAAATCTTAAAAAAAAACTTTCAAATAAATAAATAAAATCTTGAAAAAAAAGAAAAGGCAATCTCATGACATTAGTAGTGCATGGGGCCAGGGTACAAATTGAACCAAAATATAACAGGGTTCTGAGAGGGGAGGTGAAAGAAAAAATGTGGAAATTACACATTTGAACATTTTGAAACTGTTGATAGGTGTATGGTAGATCTGGTGAAATAGCTAAATGTAAAAAATGTAAATTTTATTAATAAAACAAGGTGCATGAAAGGAAAATTTTAACTCCAGAAAAAATAAATACATAATAAAGAAAATGTTATATGATATGTTTTAGGTTAGAAGGAACTGAAGATACCCTAGAAAGATACATATTGAGCACTGATTTAAACTAACAACCATGATCAAACTTTTACTCAATTTTTACTATGGACCTGTAGCTTTACCTGAGACCACAGAACACTTAATAAAATTGTACAACCTTCAGAGTTCTTAATTAGTTCTATTTCAAGAAACCTATTTTACTGATTATCCATCTTGTGCATAACATCAAGACATTCACATCAGTTGTGGGTGGTAGCAGGTACACTATGTGTGGTGTAATCTAAGAGGAATCTGTTAGTAAGAATTTTAGAGTCCTTGTTACCTTGACAACAACAGGTATGCCCAGCTACTCAGCATGGTTTCCACAGGATCCCAGGTAATTCCTCAGATATTAATGATAGTTTGCTTGTTAAACTTGTATCTCTGAAATACTGGTTCTTATGTGAAACTGATTATATTCACCTATACTCTAATATAGTCTATGTTTGCAAGTAGAAGTGTTTTTATCTTAATTATCTTTCCCTTTAATTTCTCACATATTTTAAATTACCTGCTTTGAATAGAGGCAGCATGACTTCTGAGAAGACACATCTAAAATATCTCATATGGCTGGTCAACTTTCAGAAGCGTTTGTGTATGTATATGTGTGTTGTGTGCTTATTTATTTCAGCAACTGATAAAACAAACATTTATATATGATAAATAAAATTTTATAAGTAAATTTGATGGCATCAAAACAAAACCCAATGGTTAATGGCTTTATTTTTTTTAAGATTTTATTTATTTATTTGACAGACAGAGATCACAAGCAGGCAGAGAGGCAGGCAGAGAGAGAGAGAGGGGGGAAAGCAGGCTCACCACCAAGCAGAGAGCCCGATGCGGGGCTCGATCCCAGAACACTGGGATCATGACCTGACCCAAAGGCAGAGGCTTTAATCCACTGAGCCACCCAGGCGCCCGGTTAATGACTTTAAATGAGGGTTTTATTATCGAAGTTCTGCAGATGCTAATTCTCTGTGTGTCTTAAACATTAACAGGTAAAGCAAAGATCTGGAAAACACACACACACACACACACACACACACACACAATGACAAGATTGTCAAGATTCTATAACCTCAGTCTGTGTCCAAATCACAACAAATAATTTTAAAAAGTGGAAATGAAGCCTCAATATCAGATTTATGAGAAAGCTTGGCTCTCTGAAACATGTAATTTCATTACAAATTGCAATATAAAATTTTCTCTCTATTTTGTAAAGTGTATTTATGAAAATCCCTGCTATAGCATAATCATCATGAATAAATTAAACAATTATCAGAAAAAAAATTTGAGTGGTCACAATCTATGTAAATAAAAACATGTTATTTTCTGTTATTACTGACATTAAATGGTTTGTATGGCACAAGAGTACACATTATTATTTTTAAATATTTGATTAATAAAAATGGGCACTGTGCATAAACGTGGTCACTGTCCAATAGCTATATCTTAGTGTTCAGGTAACCCTTCATCAGAGTTTCACCAGGCAGTTTTCTGGTGCTTTATCATGTTTCTGTCATGATAGCCTAGACATTACTATGTTAGCAAACAGCCCAAAATAAAATTGGTTAATGCAACCAAGTTTATTTTTATGTTACATGTCCAGCATAATTTGGCAAGGGGACCTCTGCTCATGTTTATCACTCAGTGACTGAAGTGGATAGTGACCCCATCTGCACACATGCTGCCATGAGCACAGAGGCCAGGAAAAACCATCACAGCAAAGCAAACTTGGGCTCTGAAAAGTTCTGCCTGGAACTGAGAGATGATGCTTTCACATGCTTTGTGTGCCAAAGCAAGTCACATAGCTAAGGGTAAGTTCAAGGGGCTTGGTGTGTAATCCTCCCACAAAGGGGGAACTGACGCTTCGTGAACAAGAATTCAGTTTACCACATCTAGAAAACATACATTCTAATTGCTGTTTTCTCTGATTCTTGTCCTTTCTCAATTTATGTGTTCATTTGATGAATATTTATTGGCACTCTATATGTACTAGGGAATGTAATTAGCTGGGGTAATATAGAAATAAAAAATGAAAATTATGTTAGGGGAGAGAACAAATACATAAGCAAATATAAAATAATTTGTCTTTTTATGATCAAGGTAATTGTTGCATATTTCAGAAAAACATGTGAGTACACAGAAATATAGTATAACAGAAGATAGTATTACAGTCTTCATCTTCTAAGAAAGCTTGTGTCCATGAAAATACATTACATTGTGATTTACAACAGCAACAACAAAACCCAAAATTATTTGAAACAACAAAAGAGACATAGTACCCGATATACAAAGAATGGTCTGGGAGGACATGCTAATGTGCCATGTATATTTGAGTCAAGAGTTCAAAAAAACCTCTGAGAATCCAGCTTCTTTCTCTCTTCCACTCTGCCATCTGGGTTCCCTGATTTCATCCTATGGTTATAGTTTCTGATAGTGAACAAATAGCTGTAGTAACACCCACTGTACGTCTGGATGCACACCATTTGGCCAGGAAAGTAGTAATCATATATAACCCTAGAGTTTTCCAGCATATATCTCTTACAATTCTATCAGATTGAGTTAGGTCATGTACCCCTTACAGATTTAATAAGTATTCCTGATGAAATTACATCAGGATGACTAGCTTAGACCTAGATCATAGGAAGAATTTCATTCTCCTAAACCACATAGGCTATATGAAAAAAGGATGGATCTCCAATGAAAATTGAAATAGTTACCAAGAAAAGGGCAGTAATCACTATGGCCAATATACCATTGCAATTTTTGCCTCTGATTTTTATCATGTTATTTTTTTAAAGATCTCTAAATGTATTCCCTAAATCTAAGACATATATTTGATTTCTACTAAAAAGCTTCAATCAAAAAGGCTTTTAGGGGTTCTTGAGTGTCTCACTTGGTTATGTGTCTGCCTTTAGCTCACATGAACCTAGGGTCCTGGGATCGAGTCCCATATTGGGTTCCCTGCTCAGTAGGGAAACTACTTCTCCCTCTCCTGCTCCCCTGCTTGTTCTCTCACTCTTGCTCTCCTCTCAAATAAATAAATCTATCTTTAAAACTCAAAACAAAAACAAAAACAAAAAAAAGGAGGATTCCTTATGAATAATTTTACCACAGATTTAACACTTTCAAATAATTCCCGAATTTAGTTTAGAAAGTGGGTTAACCAATTATATTCTATTGCACCATAGATAATAATCATAGTTTTAAGTATATAGCCTTCAGTCTAAAAGAAGGGAAATGTATTTGTTTGGTAATGAAAATATAAAATTAAACTGTAAATAATTTTACTTCTACTACGGCTGCATAAGCGAACAGGCTGAGCTCCCCACTAATGAGAAAGATAAGCTCTGCGGGTGGGAGAATACTCGAAGAGCATGCAAGGTAAAAAAAAAAAAAAAAAAGAAAGAAAGAAAGAAAACAAACAAACAAACAAAAACCCACAGGCATTTATTTTTTCAGGAAGTGGAAACTGAAAGAAGGGACCAGCCTAGAGGAAGTTTCCCATTTTTGTGGCTTTAGCTGAGGGAAATCTATGGTCACAGGACATCATGCAGTGACTAGATTTCCAATAGAAAACTATAGTATTTCTAGCCTGAAGAACTAGAAAACAGAGAATGGGGAAATGTAGCTATTGAAAAATGAAGCAGGACGCTTGAAAGTAGGGAGTCACATAAAAACATCAAATTCTCGGGCGCCTGGGTGGCTCAGTGGGTTTAAGCCTCTGCCTTCGGTACAGGTCATGATCTCACGGTCCTGAGATGGAGCCCCACATCGGGCTCTCTGCTCAGCAGGGAGCCTGCTTCTTCCTCTCTCTCTGCCTGCCTCTCTGCCTGCCTCTCTGTCAACTTGTGATCTCTGTCTATCAAATAAATAAATAAAATCTTAAAAAAAAAAAGAACATCAAACTTTTTTTTAAATTTCTTTTCAGTGTAACAGAATTCATTGTTTATGCACCACACCCAGTGCTCCATGCAATACCTGCCCTCCATAATACCCATCACCTGGCTCCCCCAACCTCCCACCCCCCGCCCCTTCAAAACCCTCAGGTTATTTTTCAGAGTCCATAGTCTCTCATGGTTCATCTCCCCCGCAATTTCCCTCAACTCCCTTCTCCTCTCCATCTCCCCATGTCCTCCGTGTTATTTGTTATGCTCCACAAATAAGTGAAACCATATGATAATTGACTCTCTCTGCTTGACTTA
>PISX010025143.1:0-26618 GCA_004024625.1 Mellivora capensis
AATTACTAAAGGTATTAAATCTGTAATTAAAACCTTTCCCATAAACAAAATTCTGTGTCCAATAGTATCACACATGAATTCTACCAAACATACATTATTATTCTGAGCAATTGATAAGAGTAAAGAAAAAAATACATTTGCCCCTTTATGATGCATGCATATTCTCTCTTAAGGCAATGACACAGTGATCTTGACAAAGAGGAGAAGGAATATGGCCCTAGAGTGAAGAATAATTATATAATAATTATATAACCATGATACACAAACACTGTTGATTTCCAATATTAGAATCAATGTGGAGCCAACTCTTGAAATATTTAACTATCAAACTGTGCCTAACATCGGCATTGACAATGTAAAGTAAGACCTGTCAATGGTAGACGTTAAAAACTGTAGGAAAGGGTGGAAGCAAACTTCCTACAGCAAAGTAAGTTGACAGAATACACAGCTGATGGAACAGGAAAGAGAAATTTAGATGTAGTGTCTTAATTCGCAAAACTGACCAAAAAAGTGGGAGGGGGGTGGGAACAGTGACAAAACTATGAAATTTGAGAGAAGAGATAAAATAGTATAAATGTGCTAAATCCTGATCATTTCTAGCAGATTCAACAAATAATGACCAAAGCTACACTTTCTTTTAGCAACATAGAGTTAATACCAGAAAAAATGAAATGAGAAATTGTTAAAATTGTTTGTCTTTGAAAAATAGGGCTATCACAGGAACGGAAAGGAATGGAAAGACTTCATTTTTATTATTAACACATTTCTCTATGATCTGAGTTTTAAAAATATGTGCCTAGATTACAATAAACATGTTTTTAATTTTTAAAGAACACAATTGGACAGGGTGTGAGTATAAATAAAGACATTAAAAATAACTATAGCTGAAGTAAAAATCTGGCATCTGAAGAAAATAGCGAGCACAAATCAAAGTGGAAGAGAAGAAATTTTTAAATAAAGGATGCTAGAATGATTTTTAATCTGCTGAGATATACTTGTCTCATACCATAATCCTAAATGAAATAAAGGTAACAATGAAAACATGAAAAACTAGATGAAAACAAAAGTGAATGCTTTCTTATCTCTTCTTGGAGGAGTTTTCAAGCATACAAGCAATGGGGAGAAAAAAGCCTTACAGACAATAATTGATATATTTAACAACATCAAAGTTTAAAGCCTTGGCATTGAAAGAAACCAACCTATCTTGTATTAGGGGAAAATAACTAATGGAGACATATTTTCAATAATAAAGAAAACAGTCGACTATGTTGATAATATGTTCATGTTCATCAATAATAAAACCATACGTTAAGGAATTGTTTTGTCTGTCAAATTTAGAAGAATGTTTAAAGAGAAACTTTTTAGTGTCCATAAGGATTAAATGAAATAGGAACTTTCAGATACCTTCTCAAAGCATTCTAGAAATAAATTTGTCAACATGGATAATGAGCTCAGAAAGATTCATAACTTCGGACACAGCAATTTCATGCCAGTTGGTCTTAAGGAAAAAAAATCAGAAATCCTTACATATTTGATTTTTTAAAGATTTTTTCTTATTTGAGGTGGGGGAGAGTAAGAGAGAGAGGGAGGGAGAGAATCTCAAGAAGACTCCTTGCTCTGTGCAGAGCTGGACCTGGGGCTCGATCCCAGGACCCTGAGATCATGACCTGAGTGAAACCAAGAGTTGGACACCCAAGTGACTGTGTGGCCCTGGTGCTCTGAGATTTATATAATTAAAATACAAAAAAACTCAGATTATTGAAAACGAGAGAGGGATGGTTAACATGATGCAACCATAACATTTACCCACGGGACAAGCACTGATTGTTTATTATGTGCCAGACACCGGTGACAAAACTGTGACCACGCAAACACAATTCTACAGAGGACAGTACCCTTATTGAGCTTATCTCTTAAAGACTATTTAGTGGTGGAGGAAAATGTGCAAGATAATAGGAATCTGTTATTTTGTAAATTTTGTAAAACAATGTGCAAAGAGACCGAGTAAAACACACTGAACTCTTTGCACGGTAGAGTGGGCGATGTTCACTCTCCCGATGGTGCTTCCTCAGGATTGTCCGACTTTTCTATCACCAGCACATATCATCTAGCAATTAGGAGAAGATACGGTGTGCGTGTGTGTTTATACGTAAGTATATAGACTTAAGGATAGTCGGGAGGATTAAACGAAGGGGAACAAGTGCTTGGCAAAGAGTAGGCTTTCAATACAGTTTTTCCTTTCCTTCACAGTCCGAACATTGATTTTGTCCTTTGCTGTTCTCCCTTCTTACTATGGATGGTTTGGCCTGTTGCCCTCACTTTTCTACGTTTTTCATTGTAAGGATATTTTCTTTTTTAGTAAAAATTGCCATTATTATTAAATGGGTTGCCTGTTATTTGGAGAGAATTCCCATTGCTTTAAATAGTTCAGACCTGCAGGAGAGAGATTTTCAGGCAGAAGTGCTTATCAGAGCTCATCGAAGCATTCTATGGAAGGCATTGCTTACTTTACCCTGGAAATTGATCAATGCTGTGTTTCTATGGTTACTGTTCTTCTTTTATTAATGCTAAAATCTCCAGTTTTCGCCCCCTAAATAAAAACAAGGAGATGGGCTGGTCTTTATAGTACGAATATATCATCGACATCTTTCAGGATTCTTTTACTTCTTGTGCTAGTCTCCGTAAAGTGCAGTTCATACTGTTCCGGACTGAGACACAGACTCCAATTCTCAGGACTTTCTCAAGTAGCCGTAAAATTACACCCTTGGCAAGAACTTGCCCTACATGTGCTGTCCGTGGGGGTCTTTTCTAAATTTAGATGATTATTTAAATTCTGACCTTTCGATTACTGGTGTATGCAGTACAAGTCGTAGAATCTCTCTCTTCTAGACTTTTACCCATTCCTGGAGACTTTTACTTCTCATGACCATTTCATGACGTGGATTGTGTTGCATCAGGGAAATGTTTGGCTCCTCTCTGCTTCCCTTTACTTCCTACCCTATTACATATTGCTTACCTGGTAATGTTGAAAACTGATGGGTACCTGGGGAGGGAATGGGAAGGGGTAATCACTGCATCTGCACACTAGTTAGGGGTGTGGTACTTGGGCAGAGGGTGCGAGGACATGTGAAGCCCTAACGCTGCAAACAGGTCATAGGTGAGGCCAGCACAGAAGGCTATGAAACGTGTACGCAAGAAAGATGAAGTTGGTCCGACAGCGTGTCTTAGTCTGGTTGAGGGGCTGATACAAAATAGCTCGGACTGGGTGGCTTGTAAACAACAGAAATGTATTCCTCCATGCTGGAGACTGGAAGTCCAAGGTCAGAGTGCCCTCATGGTTTGGTGCTGATGAGGCCATCTTCCCGATTACAGGCTGCCAGCTTCTCACTCAGTCCCAGATGGTAGAGGGCTCAGGGAGCTCTTTGGGGTCTCTTATTAGAGCACAAATCCCATTCATAAGGGCTCTATCCTCATGACCTATTCACCTTCCAAAGGCCCTGCCTCTTAATACCATCATATTGGAGGTTAGGGTTTCAACATATGAATTCTGGGGGTGGACACAAATATCAGGCAATAGCAAAGGGAATCCCAAACATTTCCCAACATGGGTATAAAGAATTAAAATTACTACTTATGGGGCACCTGGGTGGCTCAGTGGGTTAAGCCTCTGCCTTCGGCTCGGGTCGTGATCTCAGGGTCCTGGGATTGAGCCCCACATCGGGCTCTCTGCTCAGCGGTGAGTCTGCTTCCCTCTCTCTCTCTGTCTGCCTCTCTGCCTACTTGTGATCTCTGTCTGTCAAATAAATAAATAAAATCCTAAAGTAAAATAAAATAAAATTGCTACTTACAATATGTCAGGCAGTGTAAGTGTTTTACCCGTGTTCACCTCTCAGTCTGCAAAAACCCAGATGGTGTGGGTGCTATCTTACCCCAAATTTACATATGAGAAATTTACATATGGGGAAACAGACACAGAGAGGTAAGGCATCCTCCCCTAGCTAACAGAAGGCAGAACCAGGGGCGCCTGCATTGCTCAGTGGGTTGAAGCCTCTGCCTTCGGCTCAGGTCATGATCCCAGGGTCCTGGGATCGAGCCCCGCATCAGGCTCTCTGCTCAGCAGGGAGCCTGCTTCCTCCTCTCTCTCCCTGCCTGCCTCTCTGCCTACTTGTAATCTCTGTCTGTCAAATAAATAAAATCTTAAAAAAAAAAAAAAAGAAGAAGAAGAAGAAGAAGAAGGCAGAACCAGGGTTCAAACCCGCAGGGTGTCTCTAGGACGGGCTCCCTAGGGGAAAGGCTTTCCAGGCACAGAGGACACAGAAGGGACCAAGCTCCCTCTCCCTGCCCGCCCGCCGTTTTCATCTTCGAGCTTCTCAAAACATGATTACCTAACCCCTTCTCCCTTCTTTTCTCAACTTACTTACTGCCATGTAATGAGAATGGCAAGTTGCCCTGTTTTTTTCAGCAGTCTCTACCTCCTTCCATTCTAGAAACCACTTGGAACCACACACAAAATGAAGTTAAAGGTCATGAAGATTTAAGGACCACCTACCTGTAGATCTCTCTCCCTCTCCCTCTTCCTCCTTTCCTCCCTCTCTTCCTTCCTTCCCACCTCTCTCCTTCTCGCCCTCTACCTTTCCTCTACTAACTGGCAGATTTAGAAAGAAATAGGAGAGCTGGACTTCTCATCTGCACACAACCTTCAGGATAATCGTTGAACTCATGTACTAGTGAGCCCTATTTTGAGTTTTGGGTTTTTGTTTTCGTTTTTGTTTTTTAACTGAAGTACAGTTGACACACAACGTTACGTTAGCTTCAGGTGGACAGCACAGTGATTCCCCGAGTCTCTGTTACCCCATGCTTACCGCCAGCTCAGCTGTCGTCTGTCACCACACGACATCGCTCTGACACCACTGACTGCATTCCCTGTGCTGTGTCCCTCACCACATTTTGAGTTCCGATGAGCAACTAACAGCTACGGAGTTGCCTCTTAAACTCTCATGTTTTTCCTTTTCTACGTAGGCCAACACAATCCAACTTTTGATGGCAAAGCTCTGCTATTTAATATTTTTAACTCTTAAGGAGGAGAAATTTAGACTTAATAAATTTGGAATTATTTTTACATTTAAGTCCAAGTGGTTGCAAATTCTCAGGAGGAGGGGGAGGGGTTCTTTTTTCCCCACATCCAGTTCACAGTGGAGACAAGTTTCCTTCCTGTCCCCTCTGAAGACCAGGGTTTCCTTCTCATGCACACTCACTTAGGACTGCAGCCTGAAGGGTTCTGGGTCACTGAGGCTCTCCCATGAGTTTTCCCCTCGGGTACCCTTAGCTTTATCTTCTGTCTTGTGAACCTATGCAGTCATCAAAGCAGAAACTCAGCATCTCCAGGGTATGGCCACACATACCTCAGGGCACAAGTGGGATGGACATTAGTCTCCGTCCCAGAATGCCTGTCTTCACTTCCTTTAGGGCTCTGGACATCCCTTCATTTAGCGCACACTGGTGCAGCTACTTTGGAAGACAGTATGGAGGTTCCTCAAAAAGTTAAAAATAGAACTACCCTATGACCCAGTAATTACACTACTGGATATTTACTCGAAGAATACTAAAACACTAACATAAAGGGATACATGCACCCGTATGTTGATTGCCGCATTATTGACAATAGCCAAGTTATGGAAGCAGCCAAAGTGTCCACTGATAAATAATGGATAAAGGAGATGAGGTATGTGTATACACACACACACACACACACACACATATAAAAGAAGATACTATTCAGTCCATAAAAGGAGTGAAATTTTGCCATTTGCAACAACATGGAAGGAGCTAGAAAGTATAATGTTAAGTGAAACAAGCCTGTCAGAGAAAGACAAATACCATGTGATTTCACTTATATGTGGAACTTAAGAAACAAAACAAATGAACAAGGTGAAAAAAAGAGGCAAACCAAAAAACAGACTCTTAACTCTAGAGAACAAACTGATGGTCACCAGAGGGGAAGTGGGTGAGGGGGTGGGGGAAACAGGTGGTGAGGATTAAGGAGGCACCTGTCACGATGAGCCCTGGGTGATGTATGCAAGTGTTGAATCACTATATCGTACACCTGAAACTAGCATGACACTATGTTAACTAACTGGAATTAAAATTTTAAAAAAATATTAGTACCTGCTCACTAATGTGTTTAAATTAATGGGGTGGAGAATTTTCAATGTTTAATCCAGTATCTTAGTTTTAATCAGGAGAGTCATTCAGAGTAGTTATTAGCCAGACCCCTGGGAACAGAAGCCCCCAAACCTACTCCACGGAGGTTGATAATTTCCTGATAAGTGCTAAGCAAGAAGTTTCAATAGTCCTCTCATGTAATCATGGCTCCGTTCTGTGAACTCTATTACAAATTACTATTGGAAGAAATGATTCTTTCTTACCTGACATCAGAACTTAATTAGGCATGTGACTGAGACTTATACGGGGAAATGTCTGAGTGGTAGAAAGCCTCCCTATACTGGAATTACATCTTCACGTTTTAAATCAGTCCAAACATTCTTCACTCTTTCCATTGTTGGAACAGTGGGAAGCTTGGAATGGGTTTTTTAATGCAATCATTCTTCCAAATGCATAACATGGCACCGGTCCGAGAACTTGTAACCATCTCCAAAATGAGCAGAATGAATCCAAATTCTACTGTGACAGGCTGGCCTGTGGGAAAATGATTTGCTGATTTATGGGGCTGGCCGAAGACCATGAAAGTTATTGTCCAAGTTTGTTCTGTGAATTGTCTTTCCTTTCCTTCCTCCTGCTCTTTACTTCCCACTACTTTCCACACTATATCATATTTTTATAAAAGTCGCTGGTTTGGAAATTCCACTTAGAGATCAATAACAGCATTCATAAGTCAAACAAGATAAAACCATACATCCTAGATAGTTATTTTCCAGAATTAGAATTTTTCTCTTTTGTAAGGAATCTGTTTCTAAGCAGTTACTCTATGATTATAAGTCTGGAAGGAAATCAATTAGGAAAAGGGAAAAATACATATTTCATAATAATGCTCTGTAAGAGGGAAATGCTCAAGACATAATTAATGTTGATAGTATTCTTTTAAAATATTTTTTCTTTCTATTCCTATGAATTCACTGCCAACCCTTGCCTCCCCACCCTCCTAAAATCGTTACAATTCTGAATTTTGTGTTTATCCTTGCCTTGACTTTTTAGTTTGTAGTTCTATCAAATATTTTTGTATGTTAGAACAATATATTGTTTAGTTTCATCTGTTGTGAACTTCATAAAAAGGATATGTAGCTCTCTGAGGCTTGTTCTTTACCAACATTGTTATGAACATTAACCACATTGTGTATATCATTTATTGTCACTGCTGTATAATATCCTATTGTTAGAATATACCGTGTTTATTTACCTATTCTCTTGTCAGTGGTTATTAGTTTTGTTTCTAATTATTTTTTTGCTACTTTGAGCTACTTTAAGCTACTTTGGTTATTAGTTTTGTTTCTAATTATTTTTTGCTACTTTGAAGGTATTTTAAGTACCTTCTTGTATATGTTTCTAGATACTTATGTGCCGGGGTTTTAGGGGAGTTCCTACCTGGGAGTGGAATTGCTGATTTATATAATTTGTAAATACTCAACTCCCAAAATAATGCCAAAGTGGGTCTCAACGCGGTTGCACCTATTTCTGTTCTAGTCTTCAGTGTGTAAGATATCCCCTTACCTGCATATTCTTCCATATTTGGTATTATTATACTTAATCTTATTGTTGCCACTTGAAAAACATCTCCTTTGTTGTCTTGATTTGCATTTCTCAGATTTCCTGTTTTTGTTTTTGCTTTTTCATTTCTCCGATTCTTGAAAATTGAGCATTACTTCATGTGCCGAGTGGCCACATATATTTCTTGAAGTGCCTGTTCATATGTTTTGCTCAGTTTTCTATTGATCCGCTTGTAATTTCATTATTTTTCTTGTAGTGCTTTGTAGGAGATTTTTAATACACTCTTTATAAGAAAACTGTGGTACATGTGGCAGATACAGTCTCTGAGATCCAGTTTGTCTTTTCACTTCTTTTAAGGATAATCTTCAATAAACAAAACAAGCCCCCTCTTACCACCAACCTCCGCCCCATGAGCCATTCACTTCAGCAAATAGTGGACATTCCTTCACTTTGTGGTAACCATGGCTCCAGGTAGCAGAGATGTTATTATGAACACAGTACACCAAGACCTTCTTTTTGTGGAGCTGACACGCTGGTAAGGATGTTATTGTCCCCACCACTCAACAATCTCTGGGAATTGTCAAAGCTATTTCTGTTTTTGTCTCTATCAAGTGGAGTCGAGATTCTCACCCCTGCCTTTCTGATGGACTCCAAGCTGACGAACCAGATGCTCTTTCAGCTTTGATGGAGAAATGCAGATCTCGTGCTCTCTCTCTCTCCTTGGGAGCCATCACAGGCTATTTCTTTGGGTGGTGGTCTCTTTTCAGGGGACTGGTTGGCTCTGCATTCTAGCTCACCCAAGAGAAAAATGAGCTATGTCACAATGAACTCCTATTCTCTGCGAGGCTCAATGGGTGGTGTTCAAAGAAGACAAATACTCTTAGGTAAATTCAACCTAATATTCTATTGTTTCAATGCCTGACTCAGGAAAATCCTCTAATTGAAAAAGAAAATGTGTGCTCGTTCTGGGCTTGGATCTCTCTCTCTCTCTCTCTCTCTCTCTCTCTTTAGATTCAATTTATTTATTTGACAGAGAGAGAGACAGCAAGAGAGGGAACACAAGGAGGGGGAGTAAGAGGGAGAGAAGCAGGCTTCCAGCTGAGCAGGGAGGCCCACTTGGGGCTCGATCCTGGGTGTCTGGGATCATGATCTGAGCCAAAGGCAGACACTTAACAACAGAGCGACCCAGGCACCCCTGGGCTTGGATGTCTCTTTTGTTACATGTGTATATGTATGCTCTCAAATGAGGTAACATGATGACCAACTCTGGGGCCGGCAGACTAGAAATCTTAGATTTCTTTCTCTTCTTTGGAAGTAGTCACAATGTTATTCTGTAGGGGAAATGCCTTCCTAGCTTTTCCCATCCAAACGTCTGTCTGCCCTTAAGACTAAAAGGTGATGTTCCTTGAGTAGCTTGGGGTGTCAGTGAATTTCCCACATTGGACTCGATCGACCAGCAGTCCCAGGGCAGGTGGAATGACCGACTCTCACGTGCGAGAACTGTACTTGCTACAGCCACTCCTCCTGGTAAACATCGATCGGGCCTTCCGCTCTGTGTATAAGTATTCATTCTTTTTATCTTCACAACCACGAGAGGCAGCTGCTATGCTCATCATACAAAGGAGGAACGGAAGTGAGAAAGGTCAAGCTGGTCCAGTTTGGAATCTTAAGGTGGGAAGGATCCCCTCCTCCCACCTCCTGCCCATTGAGGGAAGCCTCAGTTGGACTCAGCCTGCGAACTCTAGAGACAGGGAGCTTTGGCCTGTGTCTCCTGGTGAAGCAAGCAATAGCAGGGTCGGGGGGGGGGGGGCAGCCTGCTGCTTCTGGGCTGTTTGTCATCTACCAGGGGGCCACCCGGTGGCCCCTGAGGACAGAAAAGGGCCCTGACTCCAGATCCCCTTCACTCTCCTCCACCCTCCAAGAGATGAATTGGGTCTCACTGACCAAGTCAGTCAGTGTCTGTCAACCAGGCACTAAAGGAGCTCTGGGCCTTGCAAGCTCGCCCCACAGGTGGAGGGAAGGGCTGGGCCAAGGAAACTCGAATCCATTTGGCACTGACTGCAAAATGGTAACATTTTCTGTAGTACCAATCGCCTGGGCCCCTTCCCCGGGCACTGCCAGCCTGATCAGCCTGACGAGGGATATAACGTTTTGATGCTGTCAGCTTTACTGCATTTGGCACCGAGTGCTGGTCGTCTCTGAGATGTAAACTTGAAGTCGTGGCTCTGGGAAGGCGCGTTCACGGCTGAGCAGCTCTGCGCAGCCGCAGTGCGCAGAGCCCCCGGCGTGCTCTAGGACCTTCCCTCTTGGCTTACGGGGCTCATCATCCAAGGCTGACGAAGCGCTGTCTGTGCGGGATCCTGCTCCAGATGTTAGCTTTCCCTTCCATGTAGGAAAAGGTGCCAGAGGTTTTCTTTGGGGATACTCTAATTTGTAAACTATTTGCTGAATATAAAAACAGAGGAATTTGCCAACAAGTGATGGTCAAGGAACGGTTGATAGAAATCGTTTAGTTAATTGAGTGTTCTGGAAAATAAGTTTGGCAGAACCATTAGAGCCAATTTTCAAGGAATTAGAGTTCCAGACGTAGCAAAATTGTGCCAAAAACCATGCAACCGTTCGTTGATGCAATCTGGAAGCATTCGGGGCACTTGTTGTAAAGAGCAGCTTGTTTTTTGCCCACGAGTGTAGCTGTGGAAGTGGACTGAGGCGGTGAGGTCGATGACTGCTGTGAGCTTGATGATGACCATCAAGAAATCATTATTTGATGAGGGAGACATTTTGGGAAGTTTGGAGAAAAGTGGTTAGTCATCTTAGATTTCACAAAGACAAGGACAGGATGCGGTTCGCGAGCCATTCCAGGAAAAGGGATGAGGGTGAGAGGCTGAACTGACCACCAGAGGAGGGTGGGATTATGCAGGGGTCCCAGGAAGAGGCTGTAAGAAGAAGAAACGAGCAGTCAGGGCCTCAGGGAGCATCTCACAAAATTATGTTCATGGGGCTCATCCAAGAGCCAGGCTCCATCTAAATCCTGAGGACTAGAGAGGGGAGGATGGGGCCATAGTCCCAGAAGAGCAGGGACACTTAGGTTCTAGGACAGAGATAAAGCCATTAGCCAAGCTTGGGCAAGAGAATGGGCACTGCCAGGGTAAACTGGCTAGATCTGGGATGACATGAGAGTAAGTGCCTTCCGGAAAGGGGCTGGGAGGGAGCAAATGCCTGAGGGATCCCGGACGCACTTTGTTTCCAGGACAGCAGGGAGTCAGGCCAGGCTGGGGGTGGGGGCTTGCGTCTTGTGGTGCTGCTGCGTGAACTTCTCCCGACCAGGGCTTCAGGCACTTTGGGTGGGAGCTTCAGGGCTTCAGGCACTTTGGGTGGGAGCTTCGGCTGCTAAAACTGGCCAACAGCAGGGGCCAGGAATCACATGAATCCTACAGAGGAAAGAACTCCAGTCATAGCCTGAAGCAGGGCTTGCATTCTCAAATGTCTGCAGATAGCAGGCAGGTAAGATGCAGGAAACAGTCAGATGTGTAAGATGATTGGGAGACACAGGGGCAAATAGGGAGCTCAAAATCAAATCTCAAAATTGGGCATCGGTCAAATCCAATCTTGAGTCTAATCTGGGCCAGACTCAGCCTATGGACCATGATTCACGGGTCCTGGTCTCCAGGGGGACTGAGATTTGTGAAAATGAAGTCTAAAGACTCAAGACAAAGACACCTGATCCTAAGACCAGAAGGTCCAAAAGGGGAAGCAGAAACCAATTATTTACAATACAACCACAAATGAACCTAAGAGGGAAAAAAGAGAGATAACATCTAAAGAAACCATGATTCCAAAAGTGGCTCATCTAGGAGTTCAGGTTTTCTTTCTACCTTTTTCTTTCTTTCTTTTTTTTTTTTTTTTAAGAGAGAGGGAAGGGCCAGGAGAGATGGAGAGAGAGAATCCCAAGTAGACTCTACACTGAGCGTGGAACCCAGCACAGGGCTCGCTCTCAGGAGCCCAGTCATAACCTGAGCTGAAATTAAGAGTTGGATGCTTAACCCACGGAGCCTCCCAGGTGCCCGAGTGAGTTCATGTTTTCAACGGGCAAGCAAAAACGATGGAAATGGGGAAGGTTGACCAAGAACAAACATAACAAAAATCAGAGCACAGAGCCCAAGGTTCACACTGAATTGGGCCTGCAAAAATGCTAAAGACAAGTAGAGGCTGTAACAGCTATAAGAGCAATAAGAGCAAAGATGGTCCTTTGCTTGTGGCTTGGAGGAATAGTAACAGAAGACCGAGAATGCAGATAGAAATAGAAGCAACAATTCCTGTTTTACTTCCTTCTTTATATTTAGAATGTTCTTCACAAGTGGCATAGAGAAATAAAACCCTACATTGTCAAGCAGAATGAAACCTAAAATAGGGAAGGACAGAGCGAGCACCACTGTGATGCTCTGGTCAAGTTCAAGTATCCTCCACAGGGGCATCTCTCCTTTAACCAGGAGCACCAGGGCTGGGGTGGGATGCCCCCCTGCACCCCATCTCCTCACCCCTCCACCACCAACACTCTAAACAACCACCTGGACATTGTCTGAGAAAGAGCGAAACCTCAGATAAAGTGTCTGGCACGTGGACTCAGGTGTGATCCCCAGATTTCCTTTTGCACCCTCCGGTACGGACGCTCACCCAGCCTTTGCCCATTCAGTGTCACCCACTTTGTCTAGAAGATCCTTTGTGTGAGGTCTGAATTTGCTGGTTGCCTAAGCCAGCATGGTGTGGTGCAGCGGTTCTCAACCCCAGCGGCTCATCAGAATAGCCGGGAGATTGTAAAACTTACTGAGGCTGGCCTATTGCCCCACACATGGAGCCAGAATGTCGGGGCCCCACTCCTTTTATCCTAATACATAGTCGGGGTTGAAAACACTGAGAAAAGCAAGCTGGATATTCCTCGGAAAGGGGGTGCAGCTCCATATGTGCCATTTATGCCATAAGAAAGGTCACTTATTCTCCCTCTGTTACTTTCCCTTCGGAAGGAGGGAGTGTAAGAACAATGACCTTGCTAGTTGAACAAGCATCGTGAGGTCTGCTGAGAGAACATATGTGAAAGTAACCATGCATTGGAGAATGCTATTTGTATGACTACTCTACTGTGCCTCGGTCCCTACAAAGAGAGAGCCAGGGGATCAAGGAAGGCAACAGGATCACCATAATATAGAAAGGCATCATCCTAAACAGATTCCTTTGGGCCCCTTTCTCCCAATTATACATGTTTGCAAAACCAGTTGAAATAGAAAAGGTTGGTTAAGTTAACATTTTCACAAAGAAAATAAAACCAAGAACATTTCCTTTGTAGAAAAATGTTTAAACTTACTCTGTTGTGTCTAGATAGTGAACTTCTCTAGGCTGAGTACAGCATGTCGATTCCACCGTGTCCTGCTAAGTATAACAAAATGTGTTCAGGTGTGGAGAGACATTTAATTGAGGATTTTATGATCATCGTCACTTTGTATCTCATGAAGAACATCTTAAGATTGACAGCTTCTAACATTGCATGTTTCTTTCTGTTCTCTTTGGACTTAGGAAAAGTTGAGCTGTTACAGTTATGAGAAGTCTTATTTGAACAGTAGCAAGGAGGACTAGAAAACAATCATATGAAAATATGTTGTCTCCCCAGGTCTTGGTCTCTAAATACCCCTCTCAATTAAGAGGAAACAGAGCTCCTTGGAGCAAGAGTTGATTCCGGGAATAGGGCAGGAAAGGTAGGACCGTGAGCCCAGAATATCTTGTTCAAGGAGTACTGCTCAAGGAATAGGGCTCAAGGAATAGTGGCCACATGTCGAAAGGACACGGCAGCCAAACTTCAGGGGCTCCCGCGGCCCAAAGCTGGGGCATGTTGAGCATCAAAATATACAATGATATTAACAATGTGTAAAGGATGAATGTGTGAGTCCCCAGTCATATAAGTAAATAATCAAGGAAGAGAAAAAAAGCTCTTCCTTACAACAGAGAGCCAACTCATAAACATCAAATAAATGACAGGGTTACAAAAATCACCATTTGTTAACTATCATCATAATAGTGGATTCAAGTAACAGAATCATCAATGAAAGTTTCAAGTACTGGGCAAAATGGGGATGAGGCAGAGATATTCACATAATCTAAAAATATCTTCCTCTAAATTGTTTATCTATTATAAAGGGAAAAGTAACTTTTCAGTGGAAAAACCTGACAGGCACCACCTCAACCAAGGCATCAACATTGACTCACCCTACGTCAATCCCAACAGAAAATCTAGTAGGTTCTACCTTCAGAGCGTACCTAGTCAAACTGCCATCATCTCCCAGCTAGAAGGTACAGTTCACCTCCTCAAGGGTGTCCCTACTTCCCCCGTCCTCCTATTGTCTGCTGTCAGCCCAGCAGCCAGAGAAGCCTGCTAACATGGGAGTCAGATCACATCACTTCTCTGAGCAAAACCTGTTCATGCTCTTATCTCACTCAGAACCAAAGCCCACATCCTTACAATGGCCACAGGCCTGGAGGGTCTGGCGCCTGTGTCTCTAACCTCCCCTAGCCGTTGCCCTGGCTTACTCGACATCAATCTCATTGCTGTCTCTTCAGTGCCTCAGCCATGGGCTCATCAGGGTCTCAGCAATGCTCAACATTCACCCACCTGTCGATCCCGTCTCTTCCCTGCTTATTTACTCTGTATCTGCTAATACTTTGGAACACACCATGTGGTTGGTGATTTACTTTTGCTAATATCCCTGGAAGCTGGGACATAGCAGACACGCAATACATATGTGCTGAAATGTTGAGTGAACACATACAGTGACGTACCTATTCTAATCACCAGAACTGTGCTAGGCATGGTAGGGGGTACAAAAACAAAAACAAAACAAAAAAACCAAAAAAATAACCCCATACTAAAAGCCAACCAACCATACAAAATAAGAATAAAAACCTAACTAAACTGGGGCACCTGGGTGGCTCAGTGGGTTAAAACCTCTGCTTTCGGCTCAGGGTCCTGGGATCAAGCCCCACATCGGGCTCTCTGCTCCGTGGAGAGTGGGCTTCCTCCTCTCTCTCCCTGCCTGCCTCTCTTGCCTACTTGTAATCTCTGTCTGTCAAATAAATAAATAAAATCTTTAAAAAAAAAAAACCTAACTAAACTAAACTAAACTAAACTAAACTAAATAAAAGCCATGTGCGGTGGTCCCCAGCTTGCCAGTCCCTGAGAACTGAGTTGGAGGAGGCAAGGAGACTGAGACAAGCATTAGAACACCAGTGAGAGTCGAGTTCCAGGAGGGGTGCTCCCAGGGGCAGCACTCTAGAGGATGTGGGGAACTGATTTGGGTAGGCAATGGGGAAATGCAAGGAGAGCCATCTTCCCTCCCCAGGACAAGGAGACAGTGCCAAGATGCTTCTTCCAGACCTGGGAGGAGGAGGGCCTGGGGACCCCAGGAGCCAGGGGCAGAGTGTGGGTCAGGCCAGCCTGTGGAGGGATTTGTGGTTCTCAGGGGGTCCTTCATACTCCCTCCAAACCCATCCCTACCCCTCCCCACCCCAGCTTATCCTGCCCTGCCTGGCTGGCTCACTGTCTTAGAGTACATCGCCTGGACGTACACCTGAGACAATGATTTGAGGCTAGTGGCATGTTCACAGGAGTAACCCCAGGAGGAAATGAGACAGGGAAGGGAAGGAAGCTGATCCGTGTGCATAAAGGAGCAGGATACCAGCCGGATGATCCCACCGGAAGGCCGAAGAAAGTGAAATGGAACATGTCTCTGAGGATTCTCTTCCACTGGCGCACCTCGTCTGTGGGGTGCTGCCCAGAGCAGAGCCCAAGAGACAGCCCTGGAACAGAGGGCTGCAGGCGCTCAGGAAGAAGGGGTGGCATGCTTGGGAGCAGCGAGCTCTCGGAAGCTGAAGGCAAGCCCAGAAACACCAGCACGCTCCCGGTTTCTGCTTTTACAGTAAGTAGAAAGCCAAGTTGTAGAAACCATCAGGATGGCTTGTTTTTAAATAGAGGGGAGCAAGAATTCTGCTTGCTACACCTCAGTGCCTAGCCTAATGTGGAATCTAAGGAGACTCAGTCCCTAATACTTTGAAAAGACGCAGAGCGAAGTGGCCCATCTAGTGAAGGCTGCTGGGAACCTGCTCATTGCTGCCCTTGTAGTTCAGTGACGAAACCATCCCTCCTGCTAACGACTGTAAATCACCATCAATGTCACCGATGTTCCGAAAGCCTTCTCCCCTGTGGGGACTGAGTGTGGGGCCAAGAGACAAAACATGAGTCACGTCCCATTCATTCACAAGGGCAAACAGCCTTGTAAATATGTCATTATTTACACTGAAAATTAATGAAAACGTATCATCAAATTCTACACTTTGAAAATTCAGTATTGGAATTCAGTACCACAACTTCCAGGTAAAAATATAAAACAAAACCCACATGCCTCCTGCAGACCGTGCATTTTCCAGATGATGCATACTAGCCCAGGGGGCCTTTATGGTGGAAGGGAACTACATCCGGCTTCCTCTGGGAAGCAGTTTAATGCGAAGGAGAGGGGAGATCCCTGGCCGCCGCCCTCCACTGCCCTGCGAGGCGGCGCGCTGTGTGGGCAAAGGCCTGTAAAGGCCAAAGAGCAAGGGCTTTCTGAGCAGGGGAAGCACGTGTCTACACAAAGAGGCAGGGAGCTGCCGGGCCTGCAGCTCTACCCGCCAGTGGGAAACACCCTTGAACTCTGGAGGTCTGTCAAAACCCCCTCCATCAGAGGTGGCCCCACCTTCCACCTGCTGGTAACTAGAGAACACCGAGGCATGTCTTGTTCTGGAGCATTTTCTTCACTCCTGGAGCCGCCAGGAATGCGGCCTCCGGGGCAGCCGGCCAGGCCTGGGAAGTGGGAAGCTGAGGCATTCCGACAGCTGCTTGGGGGCGGGCGGTACATTTTGATTGTCTTGGGGCAGCTACCATAGGGTTTCCTTTCCCCCTCAGACCTTTCAAGAGAGTGGTATAAAGGGAGCCTTCATGGTGCTGTTGGGGAATTTCAGGGACGGAGTCCATCCTGAGGACCACGGCCTTCATCTAGGAGGTGCGGAGGAGAAAAGAATGCGCAACCATGCTTTCTCTTTGGGGGCTCCTGGGGACCCTGCCCAGGGATTTCCCTCCTGTGTACACGGTTCTGTGTCCACAGCTGCCCAGAAGGGACCCTCCTCCTCCGTCCCCAGCCTCTCTGGACACAAACCAAGGTTCCCAGAGAAGGGCGTAGTGTGGAGGTTTGCGTCAGGACGGGCCCTCTGCGCCCCTTCCTGGGCCGAGGTTCGGGGCCTGTGGAGCATCTGTCCCTCCAGGCAGCCCCGCATTGGTGCCACCTTGGTTCCACAGAGCCTGGCTGGGCCCTCCCCACCCTCTGCTGGTCTCCTGGGCCTTGCTGTCGCCCCACCTCAGACCATGGCCTGCCTCAGCTGGTGTGCCCTCACGTTCATACGCACACAAGCTTCGTCCCAGTGTCCTCACGGGAGATGGCGGCGGGTTTACGGGAAGGGACACACAGAGAGGCCGTGGGCTGGTTAGGGGCACCCGGCTGGCAAGTAGAAGAGCCGTGTTTCACATCTGGGGCTTTTGTCTCCAATCCCAGGACACAAGGGCTCTTCTCTTTGGACTACAGCGTCTTCCCCTCAGCCTCCCATGGAAGCAACCATCTTAAAGTACAAACCTGCGATGGCACGTTAGCAGGGATTGAAGTTCCCCTCCTTCGTCCCTCTGTGGTTTCCCTTTCCCAAGGTTGGATCTCATGCAGGGCGGGGATGAGGGCAAGGATAGGGGCCACCATTCACTGGCAACACACCCAGTCCCAAAGCTCAGTGAGCTATAAGCATTGTTTTCAAATCAGTCCTTTAAACAACCCTATGATTTAAGGAACACAGTCATTTCCATTTACAGATGAAAACGCTGAGGCTTGGTTAAATACCATGCTCAGTGGTCAGCCTGGGAACGTAAGCCTGCCAGGGTGCTCCTGACCACGCCTTTGGGCCTTGGACTTCTCTGTCACACTAGGCAGCAGCCACCTCTCCTCAGGCTTCGAGCTCCAAGCTGCCCGGCCAGTGGACTGGAAGGCCAGCCACGCACCCGAGTCAATGCCCAAGAAGCACAGTTCCGTGCTGAACCCCGTTCTCCTCCTGTGTCAACACATTTCATCCTCACAACAGTTCAATGAAATATAAAGTGCTTCTCCCCCATTTTACAGATGGATAGCCTGAGGCACACAGAGGAAGTAATTTGTCCAAGGGCATGGGCAAACCGGGGCTCAGAGCTCATGATCCAGCCATTGCTCCCAGTGGTCTGCTGTAGAGACAGAGGAACAGGCCACCTGTCACCCTGAGGGTCAAAGCATGTGGGCAGGTCCAGGTCAACAGACACCCTATTCAGAAACAAGGTACTGCTTGGATTTTCCTTTTTTCACCCTCTTTTTAGGCAGGGGTTTTGCTCTGGCAGGAACATGATGGACATTTTGCTTGACCAGCCTCAGAAGCCACTGAGAAGCATTCTGCTTCTGGAACTGGGCAAAAGGGCTGTGTAGACATATGCTTTGCTAATAGTGCTGCTGGCAGGGGGATCTACGTGAGGTGTCTGTTACCCGCACATCTTGTGCTGGGCGACAGGATGCTAGGAAGCCTCCAGCCCTCGTAATGACTTCTTGCCGAGACAGGGAGTCGCCCCGTACCCACAGAAAACACCGCCCGATTCTGCGTGTGCGGTGTTTTCGGGGAAAGACCGAAGCATGTCTTTGTCTAGCATCTCATGTGTGCTTTGACGGTAAAGGGTTGTGTTTCCAACTGTTATTTTTCTTGGTCACAATTCAAACCTTTTTCTCTTCAGCTGTGAGTTCTAGCAAAAGGAAGGATCCCTGTCTCAGTATAGACCAGTAAGTTCGGAGGACCTGAACATGAACAGTGACTTACATATTTCATAGGAAACGTGTCATGTTTTCCCCAACAAACACAATGGACAGGTGCTTACACGGATTCCAGGAATCTCACTTCCTCAGAGCCAAACCCATCTTCCTAGGATACCTTCCTCCCTTCCTTGGCAATGGCCAGGAGCCTTTTCCTTTCCTGGGGGAAGGGGAGAGAAACCTACATTGTTGAATGCCTTTAATGGCCAATGTACCATGTCAGATGCCTTCAGAGTATCATCACACTGACTCTTCACAGAAATCCCTTGACCTTAGAGTTATTATTTCCATTATACAGACTCAGAGGGGTTAAGCGACTGATCCAAGGTCATACAGCTAAAAAGTGAGCTCAGGATTCAAACCCAGGACTTTGTGACCACCTCCCTACCACCCTGGAACATCTTCTCAAATCTCTAGCCCAGAAAATAATCTTACCACACAGCGCAGCCCCACCCATGCCAAGCACAAGGTAGGGGTCTAATTAAAGTGTGTTGGGGGAATGAATAAATGAATGAGTGATACCTTTTTTTATTAACACTCATTTTACCATAAGCTTCTCTGTGAATTCCCATATCAGGCCATCCCTCCACTCTCCAGTTCGCAACACATATCCCCCAAATCATCTTTGCTTTGCGGCAATCACTTTCATGTAAGCTTCCGATAGACTTGAACTTATGCTTTTTCACCCCCTCAACTCTCGCTTGGTTGACTCTTTTGGGTTAACCTCCTTTGCTCCCATTACCCAAGTCAGTGCTGACAGGACTGCAAATATGATGAAACTCCAAATCTACAGGTCCAGAAATAGATGATGAAACAAGCAAGAGGGAAAGACAGTTATAATCATGATGCTATTAATACTCAATGAATGAAATTCTTAACACACACCCTGTTGGTTGACCATTCTGTAGCATCATTCATGTGCCTTAGAGTTACAGAAACTTTGAGCATATACCTTGTGTCTCATTGAACAAATATACCTTGTGTCTCATTGAAGATCCCAGATGCATCATAAAGTCATTGTCAGAAGCCTTAATAAACCTCAATATCCATCCCCTATTATTGCATATTCTGTATCTACTCTTTCATTTGGAGTGATTAATAAAAGTAGTGCAGGGTTTTGGTTTGCTCAAAATTCCATAGGTTTTTTTTTTTTAACCACAAAATGTTCTCTAAATCCAATTATTTTCAAAACTCAAATTTCTGTATAAACATTCTTTCCCTTCAAAATAAAGGGGAAACATATTTCTGTTCATGGCCCTGTATAACTATGAATCAGTAACATTTTCCTGTAAGAAGATGGAAATCAGGGATAGTTAAAACTGAAGGGTGCTATAATGGTTAGCTATAAATGCCTCACACACCCTTGGATTCCTGAGGCTTAAAGAAAAGAGAAAGAAAAGGTAAAAATGAAAGGGAAAGTTCTACCTGACTCAATTTTTCAAGGATGTATATTTCCACATGTTAATTAACAAATAGAATGCATTGGCTTGGTCTGATTATTATACAACAATTCTTGGGTAGATGTAGTTTTGAAGTAGTGTTTTTTGAGTTGTTCCTGGTGCCTGGGGGGCTCAGCTGTTAATCGGCTGCCTTCGGCTCAGGTCATGATCTGGGGGTCCTGGGATCCAGCCCCGCATCAGGCTTCCTGCTCTCCAGGGAGTCTACATCCCCCTCCCACACTTCCCCTGCTTGTGTTCCCTCGTTCTCTGTGTCTCTGTAAAAAAAAATTTTTTTTTTCCTTTGGAATTGAGTTGGTCCCTCCCACAGTGGAAAATGCTGTGCTTCTTTACCTTGGTAAGTTTCTCTTGAAAAAGATTTTCATGGGAATCAAAGAAAACACTCACCAATGTCAACAATTAACATCCATTCTTCACTCTTGTCCCCCCAGAAGGGTGCATTTAAGGGGAGATTGTTAAAAGACAACAATTCCAGCTAGTGGTGACATCACAGGATTCCAGGACTTCCCTGGAGAAGATGCCTCTTGAGGTTGGAAAAACATTATTTAGGTAGACTAACTCTTAGTATCAATCTTACCAATATATGATAAGAGCTAAGGCTGGGGCCCATGAAGATAGGCAAAGTTCCTCTTGCCCAACCCCATCCACTGCCGAACAGTAACAACAAAGCCCCACGGCCCATCTGCAACCAGTTCTAATATGTGCTCAATTTTACTTAAATGTATCCATTCATTGCCTCATTCATTCAACAGACTTATTCAACCACTTATTCAACCGTACGTAAGGTGCTTTCCTAAGAGCTAGAGGTATAGCAAGGAACAAAACTAAGTCCCTGTCCTGATGGCATCTGTATTTTAGTGGACAAGAAAAAAATATGTGCACACATGCCTATAGAATGTACCACACAACATACCATACAATTATATACAACATTAACGTAGTATATAATAGTATATATAATTATACATAATTTAAGTATACACACACACTTGGTCAATGATAAGTGCCATAGAACAATAGACAGTAGGGTAAGGTAGATGGCATACCAGGGGGTGCCACTCTTTCTCGTGGATGTTGTCAGGGACAGCCACTATGATTAGGTAGCGTTTGAGCAGAGACCTGATGGAAGGAAGGGGTGAGTCATTCTGACCTGAGGGAAGGCTATTCTGAGCAGGGGGTTACAGGAGCAGGATCTCTGAGGTAGGAGCAGGCTTTAGCGTGTCTGAGGAGCAGCAAGGAGCCCCGGAAGCTGGCACAGAGGAGTGCATGAAAGATGGCACCAGCAGAGGAGAGCAGGGAGGTAATGGGGGCAGACCATACAGCACCCCATGGGCCACTGTAAGAATTCTGGGCTTTTTTCCTGAGTGAACTGGCAAACACCGGAGCTGAGGAGCATTAGCTGAGGAGTGACATGACCCAATCTACTAAAAAAAAAACAAAAAAACAAAAAAACACAAAAAAACCCAGAAGCACTTGACTGCCGAGTAGAAAAGAGATCCAACAGCAGTGAAAGCAGAAGCTGGGAGGCCATTTTGGAGTGTTTTTCAATAATTGAGGCAAGAGATGAAATCAGATGCTGCCAATAGATCAAGTAAGATGACGACGAAAACTGACCCTTGGATTTAGCTGTGAGAAAGGCCTAGTGATGTGAACCAGATCACTTTCTGGAGGGAGCTAAGGATAAAAGCCTGACAGGAGTGAGTTCAAGAGAAGATGGAAAAGAGGAGTGTAGACACGCTTTCAAGAGGAAGAGGAATAGAGCAGTAGCAGAAGGACAATTGCAGAGTCAAACAAGTGTGCTTTCCTTTTATTTTATTAAAAAAAACTTCTAGTGAGGTTAAAGTTGTATGCAACATTATGTAAGCTCTATGTAATATTATATAAGTTTTATGTGTCCAATATTATAATCACATCTGCAGATTCTACAAAGTGATCACCACCAAAAGGCTAGATACCATCCATTACCTTACAATTGACTCCCTTCACCCATTTCCCCTAGCCCCCAGCTCCTTCCTGTCTGGAAACCATCAGTCCGTTTTCTGTATTTATGAGTTTTTGTTTGTCTGTTTGTATTTAAGTAGGCTCCATACCTAGTGTGGAGCCCCACCCAGGGCTTGAACTCAGGACCTTGATATCAAGAACTGAGCTGAGATCAAGAGTCGGAACCTTAACTGACTGAGCCACCCAGGGGCCCCGAGTTTATTTTTGTAGTGTCTCATTTTATCATTTTTGTTTTTTTTTTAAGTTCTATATATGCATGGAGTCACATGGTATTTGTCTTTCTTGTCTGACTTATTTCACTTAGCATAATACCCTCAAGGTCCATCGACATTGTTGCAAATGGCAAGACTTTATTTTTCTTTATGGCTGAGTAGTATTCCATTGTGTGTGTATATGTACACACACACATACACACACACACACACGCATACATACTGCACTGTCTTTATTCATTCATCCATTGATGAACAGTTAGATTCTTTTCAGATCTTGGCTCTTGTAAATAATACTGCAATGAACATAGGAATGCATATATCGTTTCAAATTAGTGTTTCATGTTCTTTAGGTAAATACTCAGACGTGGAATAGCTAGATCCTATGGTAGATCTATTCTTAATTTTTGGAGGAATCTCCATACATAGGGTTGCACCAACTTATATTCCTACCAAGAGTGTGTGCACATTTCCTTTTCACCACATCCTCTTCAACACTTACTTCTTATCTTTTTGCTATAGTCATTAATGGGTGTGAGGTGATATTTCATTGTGGTTTTGATTTCCACTTCCCTAATAATTAGTGACGTTGAACATCTTTTCATGTGCCTTTGTCACAAATTGTCTATATATGTGTGTGTTCATATCAGGGTTCTCAATTCCATTCCAGGATTTCTTTATCTGTGTTTATGCCAATAGCATACTTTTTGATTGCCATAGCTTTATAGTATAGTTTGAAATCAGGAAGTGTGACCCCTACAGCCTTGTTTCTCTTTCTCAAGATTGCTTTGGCTATTTGAGATCTTTTGTGGTTTTATACAAATTCTGAATTTTTGGTCTAGTTCGGTTAAAAAATGCCATTGCAACTTTGATAAGTTTTGCATTGAATCTGTAGATTGCTTTTGGTAGGATAGACATTTTACCAATATTAATTCTCCCAGTCTATGAACACAGGATATCTTTCTATTTATTTGTGTTTTCAATTCCTTTCATCAGTGTCATAGTTTTCAGTTTCTTAGTGTACAGGCATTTTACCTCCCTAGTTGAATTTGTTCCTACAATTTTATTCTTTTAGATGCAGTTTTAAATGAGATTTCTCTCTTAATTTTTCTTTCTGATAGCTTATTATTCCTATATAGGAATGCCATGATTTCCATAGACTGCTTTTCATTCTGCAGCTTTACTGAATTCGTTTATTAGTTCTAAGAGTTTTTTAGTGGAACCTTTAGGGTTTTCTGTATATCTTTAATTAGTGACAATTTTACTTTTTCTTTTCTGATTTGGATGCCTTTTATTTCTTTTTCTTGCTTTATTGCCATGGCAAGGACTTCCAATACCATATTAAGAAAGTGGCAAGAGTGGACATCCTTGTCTTGTTTCTGGTCTTAGAGGAAAAACATTCATTTTTTTCCCCCAATGAGTATGCTGTTAGCTGTGGGTTTTCATGAATGGTCTTTATTATGTGGACATATATTTCCCCTATACCCACTTTTTTGAGAATTTTCATCATAAATGGGGATCAGATTTTGTCAAATGCTTTTTCTGCATCTATTGAGATGATTATATGAATTTGATCCTTCATTTTGTTAATTTGGCATATCACATTGATTTGTGGATGTTGAACCGTTCTTCCATCCTTGGACTAAATCCCACTTGATCCTGGTGTATGATCTTTTTAATGTACTGTTGAATTTAGTTTGTTATGTTTTGTGGAGAATTTGTATATCTAGGTTCATTAAAGATATAGGTTTATAATTTTTCTTGCAATTTCCTTATCTGGTTTTGGTATTAGGTATTTTTCTTTAATCCTATGTTTAGATTCCTTTTTCATTTTATTTTATGTACTTATTCTAGGTTTTTGCTTTGTAGTTAGCATAAGGTACACATGTAATATCCCATGTAAATAACAGTTAGTTTTAAATTGATAGGAACTTAAATTTGAACACATCCCAAAACTTTACAATTTTATCCATCCCCTACATTTTATATTTTTGATGTCATATTTTATATCTTTTTATGTATGTATCCCTTTATGTATCCCTCCACTAATTATTGTAGTTTTAGTTTATCTTTCTACTTTTGTCATTTAACCTGTACACTTGTTTTATAAGTGATTAGTCCACTATCTTTACTACCTATATATCTACCTCTTCCAGTGAGATTTTTACTTTCACATGTTCTCTTGTTATTAATCATTGCTATTTCTTTTCAGCTTAAAGAAGTCCCTTTCTTGTAAAGCTGGGTTATTGGTAATAGACTCCTCTACTTTTATTTATCTAGAAAAATTTTAATCTCCCTCTCAATTCTGAATAAAATTATTTTGGTGTAGAAAACTCTGTGTTGAAATTTGTTTCCTTTCAGCACATTGAGTATGGCAGGCCACTTTCTTCTGGCTTGCTAACTTTCTACTGAAAAATATGCTGATATCCTTATGGAGTTTCCCTTGTATGTAATGAGGTTTTTTTCTCTTGCTGTTTCTAAGGTTCTCTCTTTAACTTTTACTATTTTAATGTGTCTTGATATGGTTCTTTTTGGGTCCATTTTATTTGGAACTCTTTGGGTTTTGTGGACTTGAATGTCTATTTTCTTCCCCGATATGGAAGTTTTCAGCTATTACTTCTTCAAATAAGTTTTCTGACCCTTTCTCTCTCTCTTCTCCTCCTAGAACCCCTATAATGCAAATACTGTTTCATTTGATGTTGAACCAAGGTCCCTTAATGTCACTTTTTAAAATTCTTTTTTTTCTTTTTTGTTGCTTTGTGTGAGTTCGTTCCACGGTTTTATCTTTCACTGTCTTTCATTTGATCCATTCTTCTGCTTCATCCAGTCTGCTGTCCAACACCTATAATGTATTTTTCAGCTCAGTAGTTGCATTCTTCAGTTCTGTAACTTCTATTGGTCCTTTCTTATATTTCCTATATTTTTGTTGAAGCTATCACTGTGTTCATCCATTCTTCTCCTGAGTTCGGTGAACATCTCTATGACCATTACTTTGAACTTCTTATCAGGTAGACGCTTACCTATTTCATTAATGTCTTTTTCTGAGGCTGTGTCTTGTTCTTTCATTTGAAACATAATCTTCTGTCTCCTCATTTTGTCTGACTCTCTGTGTTTGTCTCTATGTATTAGATAAATTAACAACCTCTCCCAGCCTTAGTAAGGGACCTTGTGTAGGAGATGTCCCATGGGTGTTCAGAATTGCCATTGCTCCTGCCTACTATGGTGAGGCTGCAGCTATGGCACAGGATGAGTGGGGTCCTCTCCTGACCCGGCTATGACATGTAGCCATGGCCTTAGGGTAGGCAGGCCTTCCTCCACAGGGCATACCTCTGGCCTTAACAGGCTAGAGAGAAAGTCCCTAAATGGTACCCATCAGAGCTGGCATTAGCAAGTCAGAATAAAATCAGATACATGGCACCTGTCAATGTCTCTAGTCCTCAGAGATAGTCCCAAGAAGTTCCTGCCTCTCAGTAAATGTCCCCTTGAATCCCTACAAGCCCATCTACCCACCCACCCACTTATACTGACTTCTCTCCCATAACTGAACCATCTATGATGGTACCTTTCTAAGCTCTATTCCTCAAATGGAACAGAAAATCCATCCCACTTACATCTCTTCAGCTTCCATTTCCTTTTGTTTCTATGTAATCATTTTTTCCACTCACTACTGGATCATTTTCTCTAAATGCTATCAAAGTAGCCCTCTTCTGACCACCTACCATCACATACAGAGAAAATCAGCAAAGGGTGGAGATAGAGAAAGAGAATTTGGAAATATTCAGTGAGAAGATAAATTGTGAAATAGTCTCTAGGAGAGCCAGAGGGTAAAGGGACAAGAGAACCTAGTAGGTATTTCCAGGAGCACAAATATCTTACTTGAATTAATGCCTCTCCTACACCGACAAGAACCTGATCGACTCCATGGACCAAACAGCATTCGCTGGCTTCTCCTTCGTGAACCCCACATTTGAGAGATTCCTGGAAAAGTGAGGTTTCTAGACATGCCTCCCCCCAACCCACCCCAGCCGGGGAGCCTGGGTCAGCCAGGGTGGCCTGCCCACGAGCCTGGGCACGGCAGGCTGAGCGGTGCCCCCCTTCATTGGCACCTGCCTGCCCACCCACAATTAGCAACAGTGTGATTGTCTGGTTTGTGCTGCTGCCGCCCCCTGACCCCCCAGAGGGGCCTTGGCTCCTGTCTGGCTGGGCTCTTATGGTACTTCTGTGAACCCTGTGTGAATTTGCTTTCCCTCTGCCATCAGAGGGAAATTGTAAATCCTGTGTTT
>PISX010025144.1:0-26640 GCA_004024625.1 Mellivora capensis
GATGGAATACTATGCAGCCATCAAAAGAAATGAAATCTTGCCATTCGCAACGACGTGGATGGAACTAGAGGGTATCATGCTTAGTGAAATAAGTCAATCAGAGAAAGACAGCTATCATATGATATCCCTGATATGAGGAAGTGGAAATGCAACATGGGGGACTAGGGGGGCAGAAAAAGAAGAAAAGAAACAAGATGGGATTGGGAGGGAGACAAACCATAAGTGACTCTTAATCTCACAAAACAAACTGAGCGTTGCGGGGGGGGAGGGGGTCAGGAAAGGGGGGTTGGGTAATGGACATTGGGTTGGGGAGGGTATGTGCTATGGTTAGTGCTGTGAAGTGTGTAAACCTGGCGATTCACAGACATGTACCCCTGGGGATAAAAATTTGTTTATAAAAAATAAAAATTAAAAAAAAAATGTAAATGATGTGCCTCTTTGTAAACTGGCTTCACCATGAGCACTTTTTATTCATTGATGTTGTGCCTGAGCAGAACTTATTTTGAGAATGTTATGTGACTTTAGGGAAGTCACTTCTCTTGGTGCCATTTTCTCCTTCTGTACAAATGAGGGGGTTGGCTTAGAAATCTCTAACGTTCTTCCCAGGTATAAAATGGTATAGTGAATAATGCCTTAAAAAATACCATTTTGAACTTGGAAACAATAATGAGTCAGTGCAAGACACAGAACAGGATAATAAGGCTTCCAGTTTGTGTGGTACAGATGATCAATGCTAGGGAAGATCAGGAAGGTTAGATTTCAGTATCTTTCAAGCAAAGGAGAAGAGGCAGGGGTATTTTAAGGTGCTCTCCCTTGAATTGAGGTGTGGGGAAAGGGAAGATTTCAGTATCAGGAGACTCTTGGTCCTCAGAAATGGGACCTAACTTGAACTAGATCGGGGAAAAAAAGGGGGCAAATTTATCAGAATGGTTGGAGAATACGCTAAGTGACTAGGGAAAGGGTAGAGAGCAGAAGACCTCAGGGACAATTAAAACTAGGAACTGAATCACCCCCAGAAGGTTTACTCTGCTCTCTCTGTACATCTGCTTTATATTTTCTTTTGTATATCTCTTTCTCTATTCAGCAGGAGCTCCTAAACCTCACATTTTCTCACTACCTTTATTTCCAAGTCAGAGTCTCCAGGGGAATGCTTCTGATTGGTCTACTTGGCTCGGGTAACTGGATGAATTACTTGTGGGCAGAGGAGCTGGGTTACCTAATACAAACATGGCAGCTCATGCCTCATCCTCACAGACGAGAAAAATCACTCTGAGCTGGAAAGTGATCGTAATGCTCATTAAAACACTGAAGACATGGCCAGAACTTTGCCCAAGATGTGTTCAGCTAGTGTGGGTAAGGTAGAACAAGTCGGCTGAGTGCCGATCTGGAAGGGTTTTTAATGCTCAGACAAGGGGATCTTATTTGTTCCATTTTAATTATTATAATTATATAATAATAATATTGTTATTTTGTCCAGCGGTTTTGAAAGTCAGGTTGGTACCATAATGCAGAAAGAAGAATTACTTGGGGGAGTCGGGGTATGCTTACTAAAATACTGAGCCCAGGGCCCATCCCCAATTACTATGATTCAGCAGATTGGGCTGGAACATGAAAACTGGTGCTTATTAAAAATTCTCTAGGTGATGCTAGTTATTAGCCAGTTTAAGGATTTACAGGTCAGTCTGATATAACTTTATTGTGGACCTATTAAGCATAATATTTTTTGCTTAAGTTTCTGAAAGACAAAATCTGCTTGTTTCAGAGGCTTATTCACAAGACATTTATCCTTTTCTTAAGAAATCTGGCTCTATTAGGGAACTTATAGCTTGTATATAAATAGACATAAATGATCAAATATCATTTGGAAGCTCAGAGGAATGATTAGAACTGGAGGTGGTGTGCAGTTAGCAAAGACTTGGTGGAGGAGGCAACATTTCAGTTCTTAAATGTTTGCGTTCTTAAATAATGGATTGATTTTTGAATATTCAGGGGAGGAAATTTATTCCAGTTGGGAAGAAGAGTATATAAAAACATCCGAAGGAGAAATCTAGAGTAGGGTTTCTTAATCTCACATCCAAAGATACCCCCAGGGATCAGTAAATTTGTATGGAAAAATATTTATTTTCACTATCATCTAAAGGAAATTAATAAGTCCTTAATTTGACAGCAAACAAAAGTGGATTTAGTAATACCTGCAAATTTTTTTTACTACTTGAAATTATATATAGGAGTGCCTGGGTGGCCTAGTCAGTTGAGCATCTGGCTCTTGATTTTGGCTCAGGTCGTGATCTCAGGGTCATGAGATCGAGCCCCACATTGGGCTCTGCGCTGGGAATGGTCCTGCTTAGGATCCTCTCTCTCTCTTAAAAAAAAAAGAGAGAGAGAGAGAGATAGAATTTACATATAAATTATATATAATTCATAATATATACAACATATAATATATATTATATAATATTATTATATATTGTACAAGATGTATTATATATATATTGTGTATGTGTCTCTGTGTATATGTATGTATGTATATATATATATATATATATATATATATATATATATATATATGTTGTTTTTTTTTAAGTAGGCTCCACACCCAGCATGGAGCCCAACACAGGGCTTGAACTCATGACCCTGAGATGAAGACCAGAGCTGAGGGGTGCCTGGGTGGCTCAGTGGGTTAAAGCCTCTGCCTTCGGCTCAGGTCATGATCCCAGGGTCCTGGGATCAAGCCCTGCATCAGGCTCTCTGCTCAGCAGGGAGCCTGCTTCCTCCTCTCTCTCTGCCTGCCTCTCTGCCTACTTGTAACCTCTCTCTCTGTCAAATAAATAAATAAAATCTTTAAAAAAAGATTTTATTTATAAACCAAAAAAACTAGCTTTAATACCAAATATTTTCTCAGGTTATGTGAACCCAAAAGATACTTGGGTTAGTTTCTATTATATTTCTGAGAATTTTAGGAGTCCTTAATTCATAATAACACTTAATTTTCATTAAGCCCATTAAATAGAGCTCTTTTACAAATAATCTTTTTTTTTAAAGATTTTATTTATTTGACAGAGAGAGAGATCACAAGCAGGCAGAGAGACATCTCTCTAGATGGGGGGGGGAGCAGGGAAGCAGAGATTTGGCGGCAGGCTTCTCCCTCATTCCTTTGCATTCACACCAGCTCAGGATCTTATAAAAAGTGCAGATTTGGGGGCACCTGGATGGCTCAGGGGGTTAAAGCCTCTGCCTTTATCTCAGGTCATGATCTCAGGGTCCTGGGATCGAGCCCCGCTTCGGGCTCTCTGCTCAGCAGGGAGCCTGCTTCCTCCTCTCTTTCTGCCTGCCTCTCTGCCTACTTGTGATCTCTGTCTGTCAAATAAATAAATAAAATCTTAAAAAAAAAAAAGACCAGAGCTGAAATTAAGAGTCAGATGCTCAGTTATCTGAGCTACCCAGGTACTCCCATATTTCTATGTTTGATTAAAACTGTAGCAGATGATTTGCACTCTCGTTTTTTGCTCACATTGACTCAAAATCTAGAATAGCTACAGATCCACTAGCTCTTTTTAAGGACTCAACAATAAATAAGATTAATGATTTAAAATCAAATTATTTTAAAAAATATTTTATAGCAATTTGCTACTAGTTTTCTTTATAATTTTGTAAGTTTTATTTCATGCATTTAAAAAGATTACTCTGAAATTTTTTCTGGTTAGCTACAACTGGGTAACAGATTACCTTAAAATTTATCCACATACAATAATCGTTTTATTTTCTCGTGATATTTTGGATCATGAATTTGAGAAGGGTCCAGGTAAGCAGGTGTGAAATGTGATCTCTCATGTGGTTATAGCTTACTCTTGTCTGGGGTTGCAGTCATCAGCAGGCTCAGCTGGGCTAGATACCCAAGATGGTTGGGAGTTCAAATGGGGTGGCCCACCCATCTACCTCACCTGGTACCGTGGGCTTCTCACATCTTAGTGGCTGAGTTCTGAAAGGGAAGCCTCTCTACAGGTAGTATTCAATAAGAGAGTAGTCCACGAGAATAAAAGAGAAGAAAGATTTCTGACCTGGCTTTTCATGTCATGCAGTGTCACCTCACCTCCTTTCTCTTGGTTACTCATGAACCACTAAGGCCAACTCAGAGTTGAAGAAAGGCAAACCCCTAGTCATTTTGGGAAAAGTGTCAAAAAACTATGGCCATCTTTAATCTGGTACAGAAGGATTCCATAGGCTTCAGTAAACTGTCAAAGCTCTTCATGGCATAAAAAAAAAAAAATGTTAACACTATCGGCTCTAGCATACATGCTTAAGTATAGACTATATTCAATAAAAGAATTAATATTAGCTTTAGAGGGTGTTCAAGGTAGCCAGTAGCTAGCTACGGAGTCATATGTATACATTTTCCAAGTTCTATTATTCCAATGTCTGTTAGAAACAAACAAATGAAAAAGAAATAAATAAAAAATCTACTTAACCTTGATAGGTCAAAAATGACAGAACTGAGCTTTACCCCAAACCAGAAGAGCAAGCAAACAATTCCATAATGGTGAAAGGATCTTGCTTATGGGGAGATAAGATTTGTCTTCTTCTGTTGAATATAATTAAAAGAGATGGGCAAGAGATGTGACAAGGCCCCTGTATCTCCTCTCAAACATGCTGCAGTGATGAATCAAAGAGATGGAAACTGACACCTTCCATCTCCGGGACACCCAGAGTAGAAATACAGTCAATAAGACGGCATGTTCATTGATGTGCAAGGTCTCTTCCCTATCAGGAGGAGGAAGATGAAATCTGACAGCTCTCCCCTCAGTAATTCCTAACCTCTTTCCACCACTGGCTACAGATGGAAGAAACCTTTTGGTGAGAAAGTTGAAGTCTGTGTCTGTGGGATCTTTGGGTGGTATTTTTATCCAGGTCTTTAGCCAAAGTCTTTAGCATATTCACTTACAGGCTTTATCTAAAAGGTGGCTAGGGGAGTTATTAACATGGGAGAGAAGCAGAATTCCTTAGGTTAGGAGACATGCAGGCATACGAATCAGATGTATCTTAACCGTTTCATTTAGGACATATCTCCTTAATGGATCACAGTCTACTCGGGAGAACACATGGTTCAGGATTCTTATATGTGCTTAGGAATATCAAGTATTTTAGGTTGGAATTATAACTGAAAGCAACTTAAAGTCAAAGGTAACTTTGCATCCCTAGTACTTATCAGTGCTTGGTTGACAGTAAATCTTTAAATAAATGCTTTATAGAATAAAAGATGGTTGAATGAAACTATACAGAGGTCTGAATAACACTACCCAGATCCCAAAGAATAAAATACAAGCTATTTAGCTGATATATAATACCTTGTATTACCTGGCCTAGTTGTCTAGCCCAATCTCTAATTACTATCTCTCCTTCTTTGGTCACCAAACTAAGAAAACACAAAGAAACTTGTATGTCTTAGCAGCTTTTCTCATGTTTATTCAGCTCCCAAAAGGTGAAAAAAAAGAAAAGGCTAATTTTGATTAGGTGGTCAGAGAAATTTCTCTGTGAGAAGATAATGCTTGAGTAGAAATCCGAAAGATAATACCAAGCCAGCCCTGTGAAGATCTGGGAGTGGGGGTGGAAAGCACAATCCAGATGGAGAGAAAGCAAGTAAAAAGTCACTAAATCAGGGGCTTGACATTATTATGGTTATTATTTTCCTCAACAGAAAGACAGCTGGTGTGGCAGAAAGATAGGGAATGAAGGGGTAGTTCCATACAGATGAGGTCAGAGAAGAGAGAGTTAGGGAGGTTCCATGTCACTTAGAACCTTGAAGGCTATACTACGGGGTTTGGATTGTGTTCTACGTGGAATGGGAAGCCATTCAACTGTAGTAAGCAGGAGTGGGCATTATCTGATTTGTCTTTTGAGAAGAGAATCCCCTGCAGGAAAACAAGTAAGGATGCAGGTGGCCTGGGTAGAAGGTGATGTCAGCAGTTATTGTGAAGTAGTGGTTCAGATCAAGGTGATAGCAGTGAAGCAGGAGAGAAATAAAGAGATTTAGTCCACTTTTCAGAATCAAAGCTAATAAGATTGTCTGATGGGACAGAAGGAAGAAATTTAAATAGTCAACTAATGAGAAAAATGTTTACATTTATTTACAGGTTAAGAAAAAGAAACAAACATAAATATAACTCTGAAATGATATATTTTTCTCCTATCAAATTGACAAATGATTTTAAAAAGTGGTAAAACCCTAAAATATGCACGTTTCGAAACCCAACCTAACTGTCCAACAATCAAGGATCAATGAAATAAAATATAGGGCATGCATATGTTTAAATGCTCCATGGCCATTAAAAATGATGTTGTGTAAGAACACTTACTGACACAGAAAATGTTCAAAGTTTTATCTGCTCAACAACCAGCTGTCAGGGTCCCATGCTTCTTGTTAAGTACCAAATGGCTTTGTAGTGAAGGGAAATGCTAATATCTTTAAAATTTGCTACAGAACTTCCTTAAGGTTTGGGACTTTTTTTTTTTTTTTTTTTAATGTGCTTGGCAAACTTCCTGAGAGTGAGGCCCAACTGAAAGTGAGACTCTTGGGACATGTAATATCATGATGCAAGATTAACAGAAATAGAATCACTGGAAAAAAAAAAAGAAATAGTTTGGGCAAGTGGTTTTGGTATGGAGTTGGGAAAATATGGCTGTATTATATAAATAATATATATTATTATATTGGGAATAAAATGGTCTGTGGCAGTGCAGGATGGACCAGAATCTGCAAATAAATGCAGGATAGCAAGTTAGGTTGGTCATAAACTTAGTCAGGCTGTCTTAATGGCCATGATAACAAAGCTCTTTCCTAGTTCATACTTCATCTTCCTTAGGAATTTGCAGAAAACCTGGCAAGGACTTTCCATTTCCATGGTATGTGGCACAGTATTTTGAACTGATTTTTCAAAAGGCAAAGAGATCTCAACTCCGTCATTAAAAAACAGTATCCCAGGTTAGAAAATTTATTTTGTAAAGACAAGGACCTAGAATGTAACCAGTGCAGAAGAAAGGGTCTTTAAAGAACATGTAATGGATCTTATTAGTAAAGGATAAACTATGGCTCCCATAAAGATATAATGCAAAAATTACGCATAGATGTATGTCCACAGGTGAACCTGAAGTATGAAAGTTATGCAAGTTGGCTCTAAATGCAAATTGAAGTGGATTGCAAAGTGAAATGGAGTATCTACCACTCAGTGTTCAGGCTTATTGTTGCTAACAGACAGTAGAAAACTTATTACTCACTCCCCATGTGTAGATGGCTTTTGCAAACTTGTACAGGAGCTATGGAATTTGTTTTCAATTTGCTGTTTTCATTCTCTGTATTGCCTGTGGTTCCAGGCAGCCCTTAAACAGAAAGCCCATGGCTCAGCTAATATTTCATTTTGGAGATACCATCATATGCTGGTATCCTGCCATCACTAAAAGATTAATATCAATGCTGGCTGTCATTTCTTGTTAGCATGCTTAAAGAAAGCAGCCCTGTTGCACAGAAACACACTGAACCAGCACTGCACTGGAAAGCAAAAGCATGCTTCTGTCACTTTGAATCAGTAAACTTGGGCAAAACACAGAGTCACAGGTCTTCATTTCTTCATCTGAAAATTGGGACAGTAAATTTGTCCAACTTGTATTTGATAAGAAAATAAGTATAAGGAGCACCTGCGTGGCTCAGTGGGGTAAGCGTCCAAATCTTGGTTCTGGCTTAGGTCATGGTCTGAGTCCTGAGATCTAGCCAGGTGTAGGACTCTGTGCTCAGCGGGGAGTCTGCTTGAGGTTCTCTACCTCCCTGGCCTTCTGCCCCTCCCCCTATGCTCTTTCTTTCTGTTTCTCAAAAATAAAATGAACAATACTTCACAGACATGTACTCCTGGAGATAAAAATACATTCTATGTTTATGAAAAATTAAAAAAAATAAAATAAAATGAATAATTAATAAGAGAAAGAAAATAAGTGTGAAAAATCCTTGTGAACTTTAAATACCTCTTCAAGTATAATATAGTGATGTTCTTAAGCCTAGAGTATTCTATTCTATCCTTTGAATTGCTAGTCTCTGCCATGAAAATTCCTGCATGTTCTTGTTGCCCATCACTGCAACACTAACTCCCTTCAGTCTGCATCTCTAAATATAAGGTCTACTTCCTCCTGTCTTCGTGCACTGAGCCTAGCATATCACACTTACCCCCTTGATTGTGTAAATGGGAAGTTCTTGTTCACCCTCTGATTGCCAAGTCACATTATTTGAATGTCTTCTTGAAGTAAACATTTGCCAAAATGTGTCATGGTTATGTATCATGGGCACAGCCATCAGGCACTGGACTGCACTTCACACATATTATCTCATATAATCTTCAACTGCTTTAGAAGGCAGATATCACATGCTTTCTCTCTCTAGTTAGACTGTATTTCTATGAACACAGGTTGAATATGCAATTCATTTTGTATCTTCAACATGACCAAAATTGAACTCAATAGATGTATTATTACTAGAATTGCCATTACTATTATTATTATTACTACTTATTACTAATCATTAATATATGATTGCATATTACCATTATTACTATTTATTGGGTTATTTATGAGGTTCTTGTAACCTGGAATTCAAACAAGAAAAGCTACTTTTAGAAAGGTACTACTGGGAAAATTAGAATTCCTATCTAAGTTCATCTTACTTCAGAACAAGGGCTTTCAATTGCCACTCTTTCACTGCCTCCTTTGGGAGGATCTGGGCAGAATCTTGGACCATCTTTAGCTAATGGAATGATCTTGGTCCAAATTAATCCATCAGGGAGTCTTATTAAGACACTGTTTCTTCCACAGTACCTACTTTGTGACACCACCAAATCACGTCTGCTCTTTGCACTCCATGGTCTGAAATTCTCAGACTGCCACCATCTGCTAAATGCCCTGCCTATAGGTTATTTGGGAGAAAGAAATGAAAAAAGTAAATTCATCCATTCTGCTACAGAGAAGATCAAGTAAATAAAAGTTCTTATTCATCTGTCAATAACCTCATTGCTGGTGCAACTTTAAGTACACTTAAAGGGACCCATGGATATTTCAGTTGTTCAGAGAAATGGCACTGCTCCTGATCACTGGCTTTGAAGGGAATAGTTGGTGTGGTGGAGCACATGGCAGCGGTCAGGCTGAAGTTTCCTGGTTCTAACATTGGTTACAAATGAAAGACTGCCTAACATTAGCCTGATGATATGTCTTCACTGCCACTGACCACCATCAGGAAAAAAAAAAAAAAAAAGAATCCATATACCCTTCAGATGAGCCCAGGGACCCTGGTAAGGAAAGGAGCTCTCACTGTAGCAGGAACCAGAAAAAAAGTTCATTAGAAACACAGAGAAACTAACGAAAAAGAAAACCAAGACAGAAGTAATACTTTATCTAGGAGAAACGATTTTCTAAGTCTGATACTGTTGACTACATGTGGTATGAAATAAAGTTAATGTAGAAAAGCGATTTTTTTTTTTTTCGTGTAAAAGCACCTGTTCACTGTCAGGTTCTGGTCAAAATTCTTCATTTTGCATAGGTAGGAGGGATAACACTTTTGTACAGCTCAACAAGTAATAGAAGCATCATAGACCTGCTCACTCAGTCATCCATTCACTGACTCATTGAACCATTCATTCATGTGTTCTTTCATTATATCACTCACTTCTACAGAGAAGTGGTGCAGCTTGCAGTAGAAAACCTATACTTAATAAAACCAAATTTCAAAAGAAAATAAATATGAGCCAGTAAATAAAGGAAATAGGTCCAGAAAATTCACACAAAACTTGCCGAGTTCTTGACCAGGAGCCTGGGAGGAGGTGGAGCTGGCAAACTAGAGTCACCTGGGAAGTAATTTTCCAAGATACATACTCCTCTATCAAAGAAAGAACATTTCTTTGGTGAGAAATATAACAAAACTATTGAAGGAATGAATACTTTAGAAACTCCGTAATGATTCCAATATTTGTCTTCATGAAAAACAGTGGGCTAGGGCAAAGGTACTGAAATAATACATAATGCTTGCTTACACTTGAACTTCCTGGGGGTGACAGTAAAAAGGGAAAGCCAGCATGATATATAATAATGGGAAATTAAAAATTTCATTTATGCTGCTTTGAATTTTGAAAGAAATTGATTACTGAAGCATTTATATAAACTAAAGGACATACAGTAGTTAGTAGAACAGTCTTAGAGAAAAGATACCTGTTCTTCAATTTTTAAAATTTATTTTTCATGCTACCAAGAAATATCAGAGAGGAAAGTATAATCAATGTCCATATAACCACCATCCAGGTTTGATAATTAATATTTTGTCATGTTTAATTTGCATGATTTTTCCTCAAATGTGGTAATATATAATAAATAAATAATGCCTTTTTACCCCTAATAATTTATTTTTACTGGTTATGGTTTTATTAATTAATTTTTTATTTTTTAAGAATGCATTTCTTAAAAAGAACATTTTCTGAAAAATCTGAATACTATTATCATATACAATAGAATAGAAATAATTTCTAATTATCATTAAATATCACATCTGTTTTCAGAATCAGTCATTGTTTCCCAAAATGATATAGATGGTGTATTCAAAATTCAATCAAATTCAAATTCATAATCTTTGGGGTTACTGAAATACCAGGACTTTGGGAAACAGGAATGATTATCATGGGTGGACATCTCCTAACCTGATAAGTATGACAAGATTGATTAGGCCTTTTCTAAAGGAAGTTGCAGAAGACTTGTGAGAAATACAATCTTGGCTCTTTTTGTCCTTAAAAAACATTAAACAACACAATTTTTGTCCTTTTTAAGTACAGATGTAAATTTTAAGCAAACAAATATATAATTCAATAGATTTTAGTCCCTTGTTACCACTACTGTGAAAATTCCCTTCTATTCCTTTGGAGACATCCCTCACCCAGTATGCACAACTCATTTCCACCATCGTAGAAAGATCTGTTCCTTAAGTTCATAACACATGGTATCATGGAGCATGTATACTTTGGTATCTGGCTTTTATTTTTTATTATTATTATTATTTTTTTACTCAGCATAACACTTTTGAGGTTTTCCCGTTTTTTTGCATGCATCAATAGTTTGTTCTACGTTATTGTTCTGTACTATTCCACTGTATGAATATATCAGAATTTCTTTGTGCTTTTCATTGATAGGCATTTCAGGTTGTTATGAGCCTTTTTGCTCTTATGAATAAAGCTATGAATATTCTATTATAAATAGTTTTGGAGATGTAGATTTTCATCTGGCTTGGTAAAATGTCAAGTAATGGAACAAATGGGTAAACGTTTAACTTTATAGGGAATGGCAAAATTTTTTTTCCCAAAGAGGTTGAAACCATCATACATCCACCTATAAGTGGAAATCCAGTAATTCCATGTCATTATCCACATTTGGTAGTACTAGTTATTTTAATCTTAGCCATTTTATTGGGTGTATTATGGTATCTCAGTGGTGTAGTTGACATATTCTCACTTAATTTTTTTAAATTCAGAAAGTCTTGTGACCATTTTATTGGGTTATTTGTGTCTTATAACTGAGATAAAGGAGTTATTTATATATTATACCTATAAGTCCTTTAAAATGAGTATTTTCTCCTAGAATGTGGCTCTGCAATTTTATGTTTAAAAGTGGTATCTTTTAAGACCCTAACAGTTTTAATTTAATGAAATTCAATTTGTCTTTTGTGATTAGTGCTTTTGATATCCAGGAAATGTTTGTCTACCCAAGATCATGAAGATACTCTCTTTTTATTTTCTAGAAATTTTATAGCTTTATGTTTTATATTAGGTTTATGATTTATCTCAAAATAATATTTTGTATGTGGTATGCGGTAGGAGTCAGGCTCATTTTTTCCCCAAATCCATATATTATTGTTCCAGCACCATTTTTTAAAAAGATTTTATTTATTGATTTGACAGACAAAGAGAGATCACAAATAGGCAGAGAGTCAGGCAGAGAGAGAGGAGAAGCAGACTCCCTGCTGAGCAGAGAGCCCGATGAGGGGCTCGATCCCAGGACCCTGAGATCATGACCTGAGCCGAAGGCAGAGGCTTAACCCATGGAGCCACCCAGGTGCCCCAACCAGCACCATTTTTTAAAAGAAATATTATCCTACTGAATTATCTACATGACTTGTATGCTTAGTCTTCCTAAAAAGTCATTTGACCAAATATGGCAAATTGTGTCTAGACTCTCCCCTCTGTTCTATAAATTCATTGGTCCTTATTAATAAAACAGTACCTTTATTCTGTAGATTTATAGTAAATCTTAAAATCAGTCCTCCAAATATGTTCTCTAAAATTGGCTATACCAGGTTGTCTTTCTAATTTTTAGAATGATCTTGTCAGTTTCTATAGGTAAGCACTATTAGAAATGTGACTGGAGGGACGCCTGGGTGGATCAGCTGGTTGAGTGGCTGCCTTCGGCTCAGGTCATGATCCCAGCATCCTGGGATCGAGTCCCACATCGGGCTCCTTGCTCGGCAGGGAGCCTGCTTCTCCCTCTGCCTCTGCCTGCCACTCTGTCTGCTGGTGCTCACTCTCTCTCTCTCCCTCTCTGACAAATAAATAAATTTAAAAAAAAAAAAGAAATGTGACTTGTATGACAGTCAATCTATAGATCTTTTCATGGAGAACGGATGTCTTAAGGACTTTACATCTTTAAATTAATTGTTATGATGTATCTCTTCATTTATTAGGCTGTTCATTATTTCTCCCTGCAGCCTGTTTTGATTTTCACTGTAGAGGTCTTCCACAGTTTTCATTACATCTATTTCTAATTATTTTATATTTTGTTGTTAATTATGAGGAATATTTTAAAATTCACTTCCCCTATGATTTAGTGCTAGTGTTTAGAAATGCATCTTTTTGTACATTGGACCTGTATTCTGCAGAATTGCCCAATTCATATATTAGTTCTGGTAGCTTATTTATAAATTCCTTAAAATTTGCTATGTTAATTTCATATCCTCAGTGAACAAAAATACGTTCATGTTTTCTTTCTACATTTTATGCCTTTCATTTCTTTTACATGCCTTAAGTCACTGCAGAGGATCTCCAGTACAAGTTTAAAAAGAAGTGGTAAAAACAGATATTTTTGACATGCTCCCAAACTCTGGGAGGGTATATATAGTTATTTGACCATTAAATATGACGTTAGCTCTTTGATTTTAACAATCTAGTTGAAATCTTTGCTTTTTTATTTCTCCTTTAGTGAAAATTGTTATCGAAATCATAGTTTCTCCTTAAATTTTGCAAAGAGATTTTTCATGCATTCATGAGATAAACAATGTAATTTTTGTTCTTTTCTCTTCTGATGTGACAAATTTCATTGATTCATTTTTCTGTAGGGAAATCCCACATAGTCATGATGTATTACCGTTTTTATATATCATTAGGCTAAGTTTGATAATATTTTTAATAGACTTTTTTGGGGAGTAGTTTTAGGTTTGTAGTAAAATTGAGCTTAAGGTAAAGAGATTTCCCATATTCCCAATGCCCCCACACATGGCTAGCCTCCCCATTATAAAAATCTCTGACCAGGATGGTATATTGGTTACAGCTGATGAACCTATACTGACACATCATTGTCATTCAAAGTCCACAGCTTACACTATATTATGGTTCACTCTTGGTGTTGTACATTCTGTGAATTTAGACAAATGTATAATGACATGTATCCATCATTATAGTATCATATAGTGTAGTTTTTTTTATTAACATGTAATGTATTATTTATTAACATATAATGTTATTATTTGCTCCAGGGGTACTGGTCTGTAAATCATCAGGTTTACACATTTCACACTCACCAGAGCACACACCCTCCCCAATGTCCATAACCCAGCCACTCTATCCCTACTCCCCCACCCCCAGCAACCCTCAGTTTGTTTCGTGAGATTAAGAGTCACTTATGGTTTGTCTCCCTCCCAATCTCATTTGGTTTCATTTTTTTCCCTCCTTAACCCCTATGACCACCTGCCCTGCCTCTCAAATTCCTCATATCAGAGAGATCATATGATAACTGTCTCTCTCTGATTGACTTATTTCGCTTATCATAATACCCTCTAGTTCCATCCATTTGCAGTGGCAAGATTTCAGGTTTTTTGGTAGCTGCATAGTATTCCATTGTATATATATACACCACATATTCTTTATCCATTCATCTGTTGATGGACATCTAGGTTCTTTCCACTATCACCAGTGCTATTCGACATAGTACTAGAAGTCCTAGCCTCAGCAATCAGACAACAAAAAGAAATTAAAGGCATCTGAATCAGCAAAGGAGAAGTCAAACCTTCATTCTTTGCAGATGATATGATACTTTATGTGGAAAACCCAAAAGACTCCACTCCAAAACTGCTAGAACTCATACAGGAATTCAGCAACGTGTCAGGATATAAAGTCAATGCACAGAAATCAGTTGCATTTCTATACACCAACAACAAGACAGAAGAAAGAGAAATTAAGGAGTCGATCCCATTTACAATTGCACCAAAAACCATCAGATACCTAGGAATAAACCTAGCCAAAGAGGAAAAGAATCTGTACTCGGAAAACTATAAAGTACTCATGAAAGAAATTGAAGAAGACACAAAGAAATGGAAAAATGTTCCATGCTCATGGATTAGAAGAACAAATACTGTGGATGTCTATGCTACCTAAAGCAATCTACACATTTAATGCAATCCTTATCAAAATATCATCAATTTTTTCAAAGAAATGGAACAAATAATCCTAAAATTTATATGAAACCAGAAAAGACCCCAAATAGCCAAGGAATGTTGAAAAAGAAAACCAAAGTTGGTGGCATCACAATTCCAGACTTCACGCTCTATTACAAAGCTGTAATCATCAAGACAGTATGGTAGTGCCACAAAAATAGACACACCAATCAATGGAACAGAATAGAGAGACCAAAAATGGACCCTCTCAACTCTACGGTCAACTAATCTTTGACAAGCAGAAAAGAATGTCCAATGGAGAAAATACAGTCTCTTCAACAAATGGTGTTGGGAAAATTGGACAGCCACATGCAGAAGAATGAAACTGGACCACTTCCTTACACCATACACAAAAATAGACTCAAAATGGATGAAAGACCTTAATGTGAGACAGGAATCCATCAAAATCCTTGAGGAGAACACAGGCAACAACCTCTTCGACCTCAGCCACAACAACTTCTTCCTAGGAACATCGCCAAAGGCAAGGGAAGCAAGGGCAAAAATGAACTATTGGGACTTCATCAAGATCAAAAGCTTTTGCACAGCAAAGGAAACAGCCAACAAAACTAAAAGACAACTGATAGAATGGGAGAAGATATTCGCAAAGAACGTATCAGATAAAAGGGGTAGTATCCAAAATCTATAAAGAACTTAATACCCAAAGAACAAAGAATCCAATCAACAAATGGGCAGAAGACATGAACAGACATTTCAGCAAAGAAGACATCCAAATGGCCAACAGACACATGAAAAAGTGCTCCACATCACTCAGCATCAGGGCAATACAAATCAAAACAACAGTGAGATACCCCCTCACACCAAGTCAGAATGGCTAAAATTAACAAGCCAGGAAATGAGGGATATTGGCAAGGATGCGGAGAAAGGGGAACCCTCCTACACTGCTGGTGGGAATGCAAGCTGGTGCAACCACTCTGGAAAACAGCATGGAAGTTCCTCAAAAAGTTGAAAATAGAGCTCCCCTATGACCCAGCAATCTCACTACTGGGTATTTACCCTAAAAATGCAAATGTAGTGATCTGAAGGGGCACGTGCACCTGAATATTTATAGCAGCAATGTCTATACAGTGTAGCTTGACAGCCAGAAAGATCCTCTGTAATCTGCTTATTTATCTTTCCCTAACTTAAAACACCTGGAAACCACTTTCTTTAATGTCTTTATAGTTTTGCTTCTCAGGGCATGCCATATAGTTGGAATTATACAGTACATAGCCTTTTCAGATTGCTTTGCTTCACTTAATAATATGCATTTAAGATCCTCCCTGCCTTTTAATGGCTTGATAGCTCATTTTTCTTTAGCACTAAATAATATCTCATTGTATGAATGCACCACAGTTTGTTTATCCACTCACCTGAATATCTTCCTTGTTTCCAAGTTTTGGAAATTAAAAATAAACCCAATACAATAATCTGTATGCCAGTTCTTATGTGAACAAAAATTATCAGCTCCTTGGGCAAATACCAAGGAGCATGATTGTTGGGCCATTTGGAAAGAGTATGTTATGTTTTATAAGAAATTATCAAATTATCTTCCAAAGTGGCTGTACTGTTTTGCATTCCCACCAGGAGTCAATGAGGCTTCTATGGTTCTACATCCTTACTTGCATTTGGTGTTTGCAGTGTTCTGGATTTGGGCCAGTTAGATAGGTGTGTAGTGATATCTCACTGTTGTTCTAATTTGTATTTCACTAATGACATGTTATGGTGAGTGTATTTTTGTACGCTTATTTGCCAAATGTGTATCTTTTCGCTGAGGTATCTGTTAAGGTCTTTGGTCCATTCCTTTTTTATTTTAATTCCACTGTAGTTGACATACAGCTATATTAGTTTTAGGAGTACCACATAGTGATACTCCTATGTGATTCAACATACCCTATGTGATTCACTCCTATGTGATTCAACATACAACACTATGAATCCCCTAAGCAATTTCACGCATCCCCCAACCCACCTCCCCTCTGATAACTATATGTTTCTTCTCTATAGTTAAGAGCCCATTTTTTGGTTTGTCTCTCTTTTTCCTTTGTTTTGATTCTTAAATTCCACATATGAGTGAAATCACCTGTTATTTGTCTTTTTCTGACTGGCTTATTTCACTCAGCTTTATACTCTGTAACTCTAATTCATGTTGCAAATGGGAAGACTTCATTCTTCTTAATGGCTGAAATAAGTATATATACATCATACTTGTATGTCATACTTATTTCAGCCATTTATATATATTTATTATATATATATATAGATATATATACTTATGATAGATAGATAGATAGATAGATAGATATAGATATCACATCTTCTTTATCCATTATCCAACAATGGACACTTAGGCTACTTCCATAATTTGGCTATTGTAAATAATGCTGCAGTAAACATAGGGGTGCACATACCCTTTGGATTACTCTTTTTGTATTCTTTGGGTAAATACCCAGTAGTATGATTGCTAGGTCATTGGGTAGTTCTACTTTTAAGTTTTTGAGGAACCTCCATACTGTGTTTCACAGTGGCTGCACCAGTTTGCGTTTTCCCCAACAGTGCAAGAATTCCCCTTACTCTGCATCCTCGCCAACATCTATTGTTTCTTGTTATTGATTTTAACCATTCTGACATGTATGAGGGGATTTTAACCATTCTGACAGGTATGAGGGGATATCTTACTGTAGTTTTCATTTGCATTTCCCTGATGATCAGTGACATTGAGCATCTTTTCATGTGTCTGTTGGCCACCTGGATGTCTTCTTTGAAAGAACGTTTATTCATGTCTTCTGCCCATTTTTTAACCGGATTATTTGTATTTTGGACATTGAGTTATTTATAGAATTTGGATACTAACCTTTTATCATATATGTCATTTGTAAATATCTTCTCCCATTCAGTGGGGTTTCTTTTAGTTTTGTTGGTTGTTTCCTTTGCTGTGCAGAAGCTTTTTATTTGGATGTATTACCAATAGTTTATTTTTGTCTTTGTTTCCCTTATCTCAGGAGACACATCTAGAAAGATGTTACAGCTGATGTTAGAGAAATCATTGTCTCTGCTCTCTTCTAGGATTTTTATGGCTTGACCTTTAGGTCCTTATCCACTTTGCATTTATTTTTGTGAAGGTGTGTAACTGGACCGGTTTCAGTCCTTTGCATGCAGTTGTCCAGTTTTTCCAATACCCTTTGTTGAGAAGGCTGTCTTTTATCCATTGCATATTTTTGCCTCCTTTGCCAAAGATTAGTTGACCATATAATTGTGGGTTTGTTTCTGTTGTCTTTGTGACAGTACCATACCGTTTTGATTTTTATCACTTTGTAATATAACCTGGAGTCTGGAATTGTGATACCTCCAGTTTTGTTTTTCTTTTCTTTTTCTTTCCTTCTTTTTTTCTTTAAGCTTTTTAATTTTAATTTCAGAATACTTAACACAGTGTTGTAGTAGTTTAAGGTATGCAATATAGTGATTAAAAATTCTATATATAGGGGCACTTGGGTGGCTCAGTTGGTTGAGTGTTAGCCTTTGGATCAGGTCATTATCCCAGGGTCCTGGGATGGAGCCCCACATTAGGCTCCCTGCTCAGTGGGGAACCTGCTTCTCCCTCTCCCACTCCCCTGCTTGTGTTCCCTCTCTCACTGTCTCTCTTTCTCTGTCAGATAAATAAATAAATTTTTTTAAAAGATTTTATTTATTTATTTGACAGGGAGAGAGAGAGATCACAAGTAGGCAGAGAGGCAGGCATAGAGAGAAGGGGAAGCAGGCTCCCTGCTGAGCAGAGAGCCCGATGCAGGCTCAATCCCAGGACCCTGGGATCATGATCTGAGCTGAAGGCAGAGGCTTTAACCCACTGAGCCACTCAGGCGCCCCTAAATAAAATATTTTTTAAAAATTCTATATATTACTCAGGACTTGTATGAAAAGTGTACTCTTTAATCTCCATCAGCTATTTTACCAATCCCCCCACCTACCTCCCCTCTGGTAACCATCAGTTTGTTTTCTACAGTTAAGAGTCTGTTTCTTGGTTAGTCTCTCTTTTTATTCATTTGTTCATTTGTTTTGTTTTTCTTTTTCAAGTTTGCTTTGGTTATTCCAGGTCTTTTTTGGTTCCATACAAATTTTGGAATTGTTCTAGTTCTGTGAAAAATGCTGTTGGCATTTTGCTAGGGATTGCATTAAATATGCAGATTACTTTGAGAAGTGTAGACATTTTAATAGTATTTGTTCTTCCAACCCATAAGTATGGAATGTCTTTTCATTTGTTTGTGTTGTCTTCAACTTCATTCATCAATGTTACATAGTTCTCAGAGTACAGGTTCTTCCCCCTGGTTAAATTTATTCCTAGGTATTATTTTTGTTGTAATTGTAAATTGAATTGTTTTCTTTTTTTTTTTAATCTTTTCCCCACTTTATTATTAGTGCATAGAAATGCAACAGACTTCTGTACATTAATTTTATATCCTATGATTTGACCAAATTCATTTATCAATTCTTGTAGTTTTGGGTTTTTGTTTTGTTTTGTTTTGTTTTGTGGAGTCTTTAGGGTTTCTGTATATAGTACCATGGCATCTGTAAATAGTGAAAGTTTTACTTATTTTTTACCAATATGAATGCCTTTTACTCTTTTCTCTTGTCTTATTGCTATGGCTAGGACTTCCAGTACTATGGTGAATAAAAGTGGTGAGAGTGGACATCTTTGCTTTATTCCTGAGCTGGGGGAAAAGCTCTCAGTTTTCCCCCATTCAGTATGATGTTCACTGTGGGTTTTTCATATAAGGTTTTTATTATGGTGAGATATGTCTTCACTTACTTTGCAGAGGTGTTTTTTGTTGTTGTTGTTGTTTTGTTTTGTTTTTAATCATAAATGAATGTAGCACCATGTCGGATGCTTTTGTGCATCTATTGAAGTCATATGTTTTTTATCCTTTCTCTTACTGATGTGATGAATCACGTTGACTGTTTTGCAAATATTGAACCATCCTTGCATCCTGGGAATAAATCCCACTAGTTTTCTTCCCTTTTTTTTTTTTTTTTTTGTGGTGTCTTTACCTGCCTCTGGTATCATGGTAATACTGGCCTCATAGGATGAATTTATAAGTTTTCCTTCCTCTTCTATTTTTTGGAATAGTTTGAGAAGAATAGGTATTAACTCTTCTTTAAATGTTTAGTAGAATTTGGGGCACTTAGGTGTCACAGTTGGTTAAGTATGTGACTTTTACTTTTTGCTCAGGTTGATATCTCAGGTCATGACTTCAGGGTTGTGAGATGGAGCCAGAGTAGGGCTTCACACTCAGCATGGAGTCTGCTTGAGACTCTCCCCTTCCTTCTGTCCTTCCCCTCCATGTTCTCTCTCCCTATAATAAATAAGTCTTTACAAATAAAGAAATGAATGAATGAATGTTTGGTAGAACTCACTTGTGAAGCCATCTGATCCCAGGGTCTGTTTGTTGGGAGTTTTTTGATTACTGATTCAATTTCATTACTGGTAATGTCTATTCAAATTTTCTATTTCCTGCTTCATTTTGGTAGGTTATGTTTCTAGGATTTATCCATTTTTTCTAGGTTGTCCAATTTTTTTGGAACATAATTTTACATAATATTCTCTTATAGTTGTTTGTAATTCTGTAGTGTTGATTGTTCTTTCTCCACTTTCCCATGTGATTTTATTTGAGTCCTCTTTTTTTTATGAGTCTGCCTTAGAAGTTTATCAATTTTACTGATCTTTAAAAGAAGCAGCTCCTGGTTTCATTGATCTGATCTATTATTCTTTTCTTTTAGTTTTTATATCATTTATTTCTGTTCTAGTATTTATTATTTCCTTCCTTCTGATGGTTTTGGGTTTCATTTGTTCTTTTCCTAGCTCCTTTAGGTGTAAGTTAGGCTGTTTTGAGATTTTTCTTGCTCTTTGAGGTAGATCTATATTGCTATAAACTTCCCTCTTAGAACTGCTTTTGCCGCATCCCAGAGATTTTGTACCTTGTGTTTTCATTTTCACTTTTCTCCACATAATTTTCGGTATATTCTTTGATTTCTTGGTTGACCCATTTATTGTTTCCAGGTTTGTTTGTTGTTTTTTTGTGTGTGACTAATTTCTGTTTTCACAGAGTTGTCAGAAAAGATGCACAGTATGATTTTGATCTTTTTGAATTTGTTGAGATTTGTTTTGTGACCCAGTATGTGGTCTATTCTGGAGAATGTCCCATGTGTACTTAAAAAGAATGTTTATTCTGCTGTTTTAGGATGGAATGTTCTGAATATATCTGTTAAGTTCATCTGGTCCAGCATGTCATTCAAAACCATTGTTTCCTTATTGATTTTCTGTTTGGATGATCTTTTAAAGTTCCCTACTATTATTATATTACTACTGATTAGTTCCTCTATGTTTATGTATTTGGATGCTCCCATGGTGGGTGCATAAATATTTAAAATTGTCATATCTTCTTGTTGGATTGTCCCCTCTATTATTAGATAGCGTCTTTCTTTGTCTCTTGTTACAATCTTTGTTTTAAAGCCATTTTGAAGAAAAAAATAATAAAGTATATTTCGTCAGGTGGTGCCTGGTTGACTCAGTTGGTTAAGCAACTGCCTTTGGCTCAGGTCATCTTCTGGGGTTCTGCGATCAAGCCTTTAACTTTTATTTGTCTGGGAAATTCTTTATCTCTCCTGAATGACAGCCTTGCTAGATAGAGTACTCTTGGCCACAGATTTTTTTCCTTTCAGCACTTAGCATATATTGTACCACTCCCTCCTAACTTGACAAATTTCTGTTGAAAAATCCTCTGATAGCTTTATGGGATTTCCCTTGTATTTAACTGACATAGATTATGCCTCTGGTCTTATATAAGAAGTCATTACTATACCCCAAATCATCCAGGTTTTCTCCTAGTTATTTTCTAGGAGATTTTACAATTTCTTCTGTTTTCAATCCATGACCCATTTTTTAATTAATTTTGTGAAACACGTAAAGTTTTTGTCTAGATTAATTTTTTGGCATATAGATCTACAATTGTTCCTACATCACTGTGGAAAAGACTCTGTGTTCCATTGCATTACCTGTTCCTTTGTCAAAGATCACTTGACAGTATTTATGTGCATCTATTTCTGGGCTCTCTATTCTGTTCTACTGATTTGTCTATTCTTTCATAAATACCACACTGTATTGATTACTAAAGCTTTATAGTAAGTCTTGAAGTCAACTAGGGTCATTCATCCATCTTCTCCTTCAATACTGAGTTGGTCATTGTGTTTTTTTTTTTTACCTTCCTATATAAATTTTAGAATTAGTTTGCCAATATCCATAAAATAACTTACTGGCATTTTGACTGGGATTTTGTTGAATCTACAGATCAAGTTGAGAAGAATCAACAACTTGGTAATACTGAATGTTCCATTCCATGAGCATGGAATATCTTTCCACGTATTTACTTCTTTGATTTATTTCATCAGTCTTGTAGTTTTCCTCATATAGATGTTGAACATATTCGGCTGGATTTATCCTGAAGTATTTAATCTTTTGGGAGTGACAATATAAATGTTATATTGTTTCTAATTTCAAGTTCCACTTGTTAACTGCTACTATGTAGGGAAGCAAATGACTTCTGTATATTGACCTTGTATTCTACAAACTTGCTATTATCACTTATTAGTTCCAGCAGTTTTTGTTGTTGTTGAATCTTTGCATTTCCTGCATAGATGATCATGTTACCTATGAACAAAGATGGATTTATTTCTTCCTTTCTAATCTGTATACCTTGTATTTCCTTTATTGACTCACTACATTGGCTAGAACTGGCAGTGTCATTTTGAAAAGCAGTAGTTATGTTCAGGTTTTCCTACTCCAGCTTTGGTTTCTGCAGAGATTACTACTTATTTGGTAAGTTGTGATTCTCTGTATTCAACTTTTGGTGTCTCCAGTCTAGGGGGTAGCTACTGCATTGTGACCTCATTTATTTTACTGATGGGAGAACTATTGATTTTTCAGGTTATTCAGCTTTTAATTTGTTGTTAAAATGGAGTAACAACTTCCGAGCTTCTCACGTGAGAGCCTGGAAACCAGAAGTCCCAGGATTGATGCTGTTTTGATAAGAATTTTTGCATCTGTATTTAGGATGGACTTTTTTTTTTAATTTTTATTTTTTATAAACATATTTGTATCCCCAGGGGTACATGTCTGTGAATCGCCGGGTTTACACACTTCACAGCACTAACCATAGCACATACCCTCCCCAATGTCCATTACCCCACCCACCTTTCCCTCCCCCCTCCCCCCAGCAACCCTCAGTTTGTTTTGTGAGATTAAGAGTCACTTTTCTTCTTTTTCTGCCCCCCTAGTCCCCCATGTTGCATCTCCACTTCCTCATATCAGGGATATCATATGATAGTTGTCTTTCTCTGATTGACTTATTTCACTAAGCATGATACCCTCTAGTTTAGGATGGACTTTTTTTTAATATTGGGTTTTACTATAAGGTTTAGAGTGACCTCATAAAGCCATTCTTCTCTATTTAGGGAGAGTTTATGTAATGTTGGTACAATTTCTCATACAATGTTTGTTAGAAATAATTAATGAACCCAGGATGCCTGGGTGACTCAGTCAGTTAAGTGTCTGCCTTCGGCTCAGGTCATGATCCCAAGGTCCTGGGATTGAGTCCCGCATCAGGCTCCTTGCTCAGCAGGGAGCCTGTTTTTCCCTCTGCCTGCTGTTCCCCCTGTTTGTCCTTGCTCTCTGTCTCTGACACATAAATATTTTTTTTTAATCTTTAAAAAAATAAATAATTACTTAACCTATCTATACCTGGAACTTTATGGCATATATTTTAGTTATTGTTTTTTCTCATTATGTAAATAAAGAGTAAAAAGTACTCATGCAAAAAAATTGTTTACTTGTGATTCTCATGTTAGTTTTGGAAATCTTGATGGACTTTCTTTTGTAAGATTTTATTTGTATATATACAAATATATACATTTGTATATATTTATTTATCTGATGAACAGAGAGCCCAATGTGGGGCTTGATCCCAGGACCCTGAGATCATGACCTGAGCTGAAGGCAGAGGCTTCACCCACTGAGCCACCCAGGTGCCCCTACTTGATGGACTTTTCAAATTAATTAACTAAAATTATTCATAGCTCCTGTTATCATTTTTAAAATTTTTGTATGACTTGTAGTGATGTTTCCTCTAGAAATTCCTCATTTAAGCAGTTGGGTTTTCCCTCTTTTTTACCTTTAGCCTACTAGGGATTTTCAAAATTGCATTACTCTCTCTCACATTTTCCAGTCTAAGAATTGCCCAGCCTGTGGCAACCACTAGATATCTATATCTATAGATACATATATGTATGTATATATGTATATATACATATGTATATATAGATGCATATATGTATCTATAGATATAGATATCTATAGATATAGATACACACACATATACACACACACACACGTGTGTGTGTGTTTGTGTGTGTGTGTGTGTGTGCGTGTGTATAAATATTTTATTCCTTTGAGAGAAAAATGAGTGTGCAGGGGAGGGGGCAGAAAGAGAGGGATAGAGGGAAGCCCAAGCAGGTGCCCCACTGAGCCCTGAGCCCAATGTGGGGTTAGATCTCACAACCCTGAGATCATGACCTGAGCTGAAATCAAGCATCAGATGCTTAACTGACTAAGCCACTCAGGCACCCTGTAATCACTACATATTTTAAATATTCCATCTATCTCCTCTTTTAGATATGGATATGGAGATACAGATGATATAGATAGATAAAGTATATAATGTATCTTATTGATTTATTTTGGTATTATATTTTCATTTATCACAGCTTAATTTAAATTAATTATATGCAACTTTACCTGTAGTAACCTGGTAACAGTAGAGTAACATCTATGACTCCTTCCTTTAATTTGTTATTATTGTCACACATTATTTTCACTTTAGTTATTTGGCTTTAAAGGAAATTAAGAAACAGGTTTATATTGATTTACATATTTATTATTTCTAATGTGCTTTATTTTCCCTATATATCCAAATTTCCATATTGCATTATATGCATTAAGTCTGAAGAATTTCAGCACTTGTTGTAGTGTGCATCTGCTTTAAAAATATTTTGTTGTGGGGCGCCTGGGTGGCTCAGTGGGTTAAAGCCTCTGCCTTCGGCTCAGGTCATGATCCCGGGGTCCTGGAATCGAGCCCCCCATTGGGCTCTCTGCTCAGCAGGGAGCCTGCTTCCTCCTCTCTCTCTGTCTACTTCTCTGCCTACTTGTGATCTCTGTCAAATAAATAAATAAAATCTTTAAAAAAATAAAAAATAAAAATATTTTGGTGGTTATATTAAAATGCCTTCACTTTGTCTTCATTTTTGAAATATTTATATACATATATAGAATGCTAGGTTGCGTGTTTTATTTTTCCCTCTCAGCATTTTCAAGATGCCATATCATTAGGTTTTAACTTCCCTTTTTGTACAATGCCAGCCTTCATTATTATTATCATTCTCTTATATAGAATACCTCATTTCTTCTCTGGTTTTAAAGACTTTTTTTCTATCCTTTTTTTTTTTTTTTTTTTGAGAGACAAATCCTGCCCAGTTTCTTCCTGTTTTTGACTGCTTTCAAGTGTCATGAGATCATTATTTTTTTTCTTGTTTTTATCATTGTTATCATCTGGATAGTTAGTCTTACACAAGGCACTCTATCATTACCAGAACACAGAACTCAAGTTTTGGGGTTTTTTTGTTTTTTGTTTTTTTGTTTGTTTGTTTGTTTGTTTCTAATATTTACCCATTTATTTGCTATTTCTGGTAAGCTTCATTCTTTTGTGTGAACCATGTTTTTGTCATATCATTTTCCTTCTGCCTAAAAAACATCCTTAATATATCTTTTAGAAAATTTTAGCTGATGATAAAATGCTCTTAGTTGTCCTTGTTTGAAAAAAGCATTTCACCTTCATTTTGAGAGATGTCCTCATTGGGTACTGAATTCTTCATCAGCATATATATTTTTTTTCACACTTCAAAGTCTGCAGACATTCTTATATTTGTAATGTGTCTTTTTCTCTGGTTGATTTTAAGAATTTTCTTCTCATTGCTGGCTTTCCGAAATTTGATAATGATTGCTTTGGTGTGGTTTTGTGTCTAACCTTCTTAAGCTTTCAAAGATTTTGAATATGCCGTTTATAGTTTTCCTAAAATTCTGAAAACCTTCATCCATTACTTCTTCAAATTTTTTTTCTGAATCTTTCTCTCCTTTCATTTTGATGTGTGTATTAGAGTGCTTGAAGTATTCCAACAGTATTACAGTGATTTTGACACTGTGCATTTTTACCTGTGTTTTCCCCCCTCTCTGTGCTGAAGTTTTGATGGTTTCTATTCCTTGAATTCAAGTTCTTTGATTTTATTTTGTCTCCTCCTCCCCATAATATTTAATTTTTTATTAATCCCATTAGGGATTGCATTATTTTTTGTTTTAATTATACTTTATTTTCCTTCTCTAGAATTCCCATTTAGGGGCATGGACAGACATTTCTGCAAAGAAGACATCAGATGGCCAATAAACACATGAAAAAGTGCTCCACATCACTCAGCATCAGGGAAATACAAATCAAAACCACAATGAGATACCACCTCACACCAGTCAGAATGGCTAAAATTAACAAGTCAGGAAATGACAGATGCTGGCGAGGATGTGGAGAAAGGGGAACCCTCCTACACTGTCGGTGGGGATGCAAGCTGGTGCAACCACTCTGGAAAACAGAATGGAGGTTCCTCAAAAAGTTGAAAATAGAACTACCCTATGACCCAGCAATTGCACTACTGGGTGTTTACCCTAAAGATACAAACGTAGTGATCCGAAGGGGCACGTGCACCCGAATGTTTATAGCAGCAAT
>PISX010025145.1:0-26605 GCA_004024625.1 Mellivora capensis
GCAGAAAAAGAAGAAAGGAAACAAGATGGGATTGGGAGGGAGACAAACCATAAGTGACTCTTAATCTCACAAAACAAACTGAGGGTTGCTGGGGGGAGGGGGATCGGGAGAGGGGGTGGGGTAATGGACATTGGGGAGGGTATGTGCTATGATTAGTGCTGTGAAGTGTGTAAACCTGGCGATTCACAGACATGTACCCTTGGGGATAAAAATTTGTTTATAAAAAAAATAAAAATTAAAAAAAAAAAAAGAAAATGGTTTCTTCTTTCTTCTTATTTATATTCTAATGAAGGCCTGTGCAAACTTCTTTAAAGAATGTGGTGTTTTGTTGATTTCTTTATATTCATCTTATTCTAAAAAATTCTGAAGCAGATCTGACATTCTTGAAGAATTTATTTTATTTTCTTTGGTCTGATTCTTCATGATTCTGAGAGAATCACAATAAAAAAATTTCATATTCTGGTTTAAAAAATTTATCTTGACAAAATTGTTAACGTAACTAGTGAATCGTTGAACATTACATAAAAAACGTATAATGTACTGTATGTTGGCTAACTGAACATAATAAAAAATAAAGTAAAATAAATTGTTCTTTTAACTTAGAATTTTCAACTTCCTGTCCTTGTTGTATTTTGACCAAAACCATTAAACTAATTTTTAAACTTACAATTTTCATTGAAAATGCTCCTTTTGAAATGACTATTTAGTAAAATAAAAACGCTTAATTTGACTAATCCATTATTGGGCCTCTTTTAAGTTAACTAATGATTGTTTTCCATGTGTTATAGTATAGTTGAGCTGGATTTTAAATATTTTTGATGTACTAATTTCTGAAAAAAGAATTTTGAATCATGGGATAGGGTCAATAAATTGCAATTGCCTTGAGAAATTCTATGAACCAATTTAATAAAAAGTTCAGAAATTTTTAAGTAAAATTAAAGAAAATGAGTATGACACATTTAATACCAAATGCTGTCTAATGTTCAAATAAAATAGGACAAACATGAATGTTATGAGAATTAGAATTCTTAATGCATTTATGTTGACAAAGCTAAGTAATTATTTATTGTTACACATTCTATCTTGATTAAAACTAACATTGACTATGACTAAGGGAAATGTTAGTTTCCCTTAATATTAGAATTTCTACAAATATATTTTACTCTAAATCCTGTATTTCACATAGGAATACAATCTCAAACTGACCACTGTCACATGCTTATACTTAAAAATAAGAATGAAGGGTGCCTGGGTGGCTCAGGTGGTTGAGCGACTGCCTTAGGCTCAGGTCATGATCCCGGACTTCCAGGATCGAGTCCCGCATCGGGCTCCCAGCTCCTTGAGGAGTCTGCTTCTCCCTCTGACCTTCTCCTCTCTCATGCTCTCTCTCACTCATTCTCTCTCAAATAAATAAATAAAGTCTTTAAAAAAAAAAAGAATGAAATCTCTTGTTATGATGAATATTTATTCAGTGAACACAACATTGCTGTATTGTTATGATTATTTCATGGACGTTAGTCTATTTTTTTTTGTACTATATTTAGGTGTTGAGAACACTCATGGTGTTCTTTTTTTTTTCACTCATGGTATTCTTGACATGTGAAAAGATGATTCCTGCAATTTATAAAATTTAAGCATTGATTGTACCCTATATTTTGTGATGATACTTATCAACAGTAACCAGTCATGTTATTTTTTCTTATGAAGTGTATTCAAATCCAATCCTTTCTAATGTATGCATTAATGGCCCAGAAACATAGAGGCATAAGTTTCTTTCGATTTTATGGAATTTATTCAAATTTATGGAATAAATAAATGAATTTTATTTGTGTGATTTCCTCAGTGTTTTCCCATTGTTAGTATAAAGCTCCTATTTGCTTTTGGTACTGAATTTAATTTTTTAGTGTGTGTTTGTTCTCTGTCAGCAACTTTTCAAAATTCAGGCCATTATTATTCCTTTGCTAGATTTTAAGGGAGGGCACTTGTCATCTATGGCAAATCACCAGACAATATTAACTATGCCAGGTGAGAATAATGACAAACGTGTGTGCAAATAAGTGTAGGAACTATGGAACCTGTGCATGTATGGATCACATTCCTGTCCTCTCACAAAGATCCATCTTCTTCGTGTCATGGACATGGTACATTCACTAGGTATTGCTTCTGTAACATACAATGCTCGCTATGTTTCTGGCATTCAGTAGATGCTGAAATAATAATAAAAGATTAGATTTTCTTTTTCTTTTTGAAGTTAGTGGCTCTACAGAAGTTTTTACTCTCTCATAATATATTGAAACAAGTTGCTTTTGGATAGAGCTTAAAATGGCTATTTTGAGTCTCAACAAATGAACTTATAAATTTTTTGAAAAATTTGAAAACTAGGATTTTTGTCTCCCTCCAAACTAAGCAACACTTTTTCTGCTTGATCCTGGCAATGTAACAATTACCTCCTTGCCACAAGGGTTTATAATGCTTGCAATACGCAGCTGTGGTCTACAGATGAATTTCTCATCAGTTCAGTCATAATAGGTGTAAAAAACCCAATTTGGGGCAATTTGTCATTGGAGAAAGTGAAAATAGTTTATATTAATAAAAGAAACTATGAGATACATCCCACGTGTTCTACAGACTGTGGAGTTGTATGAAACGCTTGTAAAAGCAACATGAGTGTATCCAGATATAGTTCGATGGGGCAATAAGACTACAGCCATCAATTACTTAAAGAAAGCCTGTCTGGAGACAGTCATGCCCTGCACCTGAATTCATTTTAATGGTGGAAGTGGACACATATGCTTAGGGAGTTCAAATCCTTTATGAGTAACACTCACTTATGATATATGACAGAATGCAAAACTGGATTTTTTTTCCTTTAGCAATGTGGATGTTCTGAAGTACATGCTTTATACACCTTTTTGAATGTAGTAATATTGTGATGGTTATTTAGAAATGCTTAAAACCTGCTTTGGTGTTGTTTGGTATTGAACATAAGAATTCATGCTTTCACAGAATCTGGTAGAAATACATGTTCCATGTGCTTTTTGGGGGGGAGGGAAGGATTTAAAAATTAGCAACATTAATTGATACTGAATACTGAAACAGTGCTGCTCTTGACAAACTTGGTTGGAAGACTTTTATCATCTTTGGACAGACCCATTCCCAGGAGCACCTGTATTTTCAGTATTATATCTCACTCTCATTTCAAAAAATGACAGCAAATTATATTTGGTGGTAGAATAACATGGTGTAAAGTTTACTACTAAATTCAGATTGGATGAACTTACTCATTTTATAATGAAGAGATAGCGAAATTTACTGAATATCCAATATTCTTATATTCAGAATATTTTTAGACACAAATATATTCATATTATACTGGGCATACATTCCTTTTTTTCATTTTATAACAAACATTTAAACATGAATTGAAATACCTAAATCACTATGAAGGGGACCACATAGTAGCTAATGGATAAAGATCATCACTCCTATCTGAAATACATGTCGTTTTTCAGATGGTGATTAAATAACACCTTTTATTCTGATTTTGCTAAATTAATTATAAATACTTTACCATATATACATCTATGTATGTGCATATGTATACACACACAAGTGTGTGTGTGTGTGTGTATGTGTATGTATTTGGGTTTTTACATACCTATCTTTATATGTTAAATAATTTTATTTCAAGTGTTAAATATATTCATGATAATGTATTTAAAATAAAATACAAATGTTTAATCTCAAACTATTTATAAAAGTAAATAAAGACATCATAATTATTAAACTATGTTCACTTGTTCTAGAAACTACAGTTTTCTAGGACTCTTCTCTAGTATCCTATAGCCCATCATCATCTTGAGAGACTGGTAAATTAATTTAATGCTTTTTGTTCTCTCCAAATAATAATTCCTAACTGGGTAATTTTGATTTTTTTTTGTTTCTTTCTTGTTTTCTATTACCTCTATTCTGGCAATGAAACAACCTGGCAGAAAACTGGGAAACCCAGAAATCAGAGTCTCATTGCAGGAAATCAATGTGTAAATCCTCAATGCAACAAAAAGGTGACAAGTCCCTAAAGGTTAATATGTCTATGGTTTTCAATTTAAAGAATACCAGTCCCTCCTCCCCAATCTATAAAAATCTGGACAGCACCATAGTCTATGTGTGGTGACAAATAAAGTGAAATTAAAAAGGCCAACCATACATGGAGGGCACACAACTTGGATAATTATGGATAATTTTCTTTCTTGATCTCCTTGGGCATTTTACACAATTATTGAAAGTTTCCCCTCTTATCTGAACCCCCAAATTACCTCCAGGAAAACAGCTCTTTGGATTTGAAACTAACTTCTGTGAAGCAGCATCGTGGTAGCTCTGTGAAGCAGGTCTGGACCACCCTGACCAGTGTCCATGCCACGGCTGACCATGGACCTAGTTAATGCCTTTGCTGGGGAGGCATTCAGTCACATTTCCATGATGCTGGGAGACACTAATATTTATTCTCTTCTCATTTTGTTCTTTGCATCTCAAATCTTAAAATGAACACCTGAGAAATCTTGAAATATGTGAGGAAAGAAAAAAATTAAATTATGGCTTCATATTAGCTAAAAAGAAGGAATAAAACAGTGTTCAAATATGTGATTTTTATTTATTTTTTAAATTAAATTTAATTTTTTTCAGCATTCCAACACATATGTGATTTTTAGTACAAAAAGAAGTTAAAGAAACAAATATATTGGTCAACTGAATATCAAACACAAAAAAATTAGACCTTGTCAGAGCACCAAACTGTAAAATTACTACCAAATGGAAATGGCAGAATCCTATTACTTGAGTGATTGAAAACCAGAAAAATTCTAGTAGTAGTGTGTGGGTGAGAAAGCTGGCCAAAGATTTGATTATCTGTCTTCTCTATATTATATGATGCCATGAACTTCAGTTTTAAAAAAAACAACAGAACAGAAATACTATGAAAAGCATTCAAATTATGTGTCTTTTAAAATATTGGAGTAGAGATACCTTTCCAATATCAGGTAACTCTCCCTTTCCTTATTGTTACTTTAAGTAATTACCTAAATAGTATGACCTAAATTTAAGGAAAGAGACTAATAATTTTCACTATTTATTCCATCATTTCTCTTTTGTTAGTTTCATTTTGAATTCAAAGCTAGGTCATTAAATCAGTTTAATGTCTGTATTTATGGCTGGCAATACACATGGCATGTGGGACAGTGCAAGGGGCCTTAGCCTCAATGCTGAACTTTCACAGTGATTCATGAAAGATGTTTCATCTTTGGTATAACTTCGGGATTTAGGGACAAGGGGAGTCTCTACAGGAAGGGCTCCAAGCAGATCAATGTTGCACCAAGGTTAATATCTAAAGATTAAAATAGTAGCAGGGAAAGTTTAGAATTGAAAACTGTGGGGGAAGTTAGAGGGAATGAAAGAAGGCTAGGCTCAGATGTACAAAGGCTATGATAGAATGGGTCTGCTTGTAGTTAAGTGGGAAGAGAAGAGGTAATAATCCTTGAATTGTACAATTTAGTTATAATGAAGATGGTAAAGACATCTGATTCAGTGCTTCAGTATGAAAACAGGAGGACCTTAAAACTGGAGGAATTTGGTAGGGTTATAAAATGGTACAGCCACTTGGGAGAACAGTTTGGCCATTCCCCAAGAGGTGAAGCACTGTGTTACTATATAACATCAGTGATTCTACCCTAAGTATATTCTCCAAAGAGTATTGAAAATATTTACACACTGAAACTTATACACACATGTTCATATCAGCATTATTCATAAGGGCTAAAAAGTGGAAAGACCTCAAATATCCATCAGCTGAAGAACAGATAAACAAAATGTGATATATCCATACAGTGGAATTTTATTCAGCTGTATAAAGGAATGAAGTACTGACATCTGCTACAGTATGAATGAACCTTGAAATCATGCTAAGTGAAAGAAGTAGTTACAAAAGGCCACATATTGTATGATTCCACTTATAGGAAATATCCAGAGCAGGTAACTTAATAGAGACAGAAATTAGATTAGTAGTTGCCAAGGGCTGGAGAGGCAGGAAATAGGGAGTGATTGATAGTAAGTACTGGACTTCCTTTTTGGAATGATGAAAATCTTCTGAAGACAGATAGTGATGATGGTTACAAAATTCTGCGAATTCATTAAATATAACTGAATTGTACACTTGAAAATGATAATGAATAAACTTGTCAATGGGCAAAAGTCTTATAGTGTAACAGTGGAAAGACGATTTTGGAGAGATTTGCAGTAAATTGTTTATTTTTAAAACAGAGGATTGCAATTATTAAGTTGTAAATATACTTCTACTTCCAACATCCCATAATTTTGTGTCATGATTAGAGATATTTCTTTTTTAATATTTATTTTATTTATTTTTAGAGAGAGAGACAGAGAGAGAGAGCATGCAGGGGGAGGGGCAGAGGGAAAGAAAATAAGCTAACTCCCTGCTGAGCACAGAGCGACTTGGTGCTCAATCTCACCACCCTGAGATCATGACCTGAGTGGAAATCAAGAGCCTGTTGCTCAACCGACTGAGCCACCCCGGTGCCCCTGACTGGCTATATTTCCAACTTTGTTATAATTAATGTGGATAAATGGAAAAAAATATTGCCTATGAGGGAAAATATTTTAAAATGCCATGAGATCATAATATGCCAAGTACAAGAATTACTACAAATTCACTGTGTAAATATTCCTAGTTTAAGTTATACAAGTGCTATTACAGTTATGTACTGGGGAGCATGTGATCAAGCGAAAGAGTTTAAACTGAAAACTGTTTTGGGAAAATAAAAAAATATATAATGATCATGATGGACCTCAATAACCCATTAGTAAATGAAAGATTTGGGGTATAATAATCACTTTTAAGAGCAAGCATTTTTTTTTTAACACAAAAGAAAGGGAAGCTTAGTATGTTTTATTCTAGATTGGGACCAGAAAGTGATGCAGGAGGTAATTGTGAGTGAAATACTAGGAATCTTTGAATTAGAGTACAGCAACTATAACATTCTACTAAATGCAGGAAGGAATCCAAAGGAATTCAGTTTGTGATTATGCAATTTTAGAAATGAAAATTAACAAAAAATGTGGGCAATGGCTGGAGGAAAAAGTGAAATTGAGAAATGAAATGACAGAAGGTCTAAAAACTATCTGAAATGCTTCAGACGCAGTCTAAGGAAAATGACCAAAAGAACCTAGGACCTGAATATTAACCAATCACATATGCAATTGGGAGAGCATGGCCAACGTGACAAGAAGGGCAGCTTTTATAAAATGTAGAAAGTTAATAAAGACAAGGTAAACAAGAATGCCTACCAAAAGTGACATATATTATATAAATTTGGAAACAGGTGGACCAAAACCAACAAAAATAGCAAATAACCACTTTTAAAGAAAATTTTAAAATTAATTTAAGAAATATATTCACAAGGAGAACTTGGACATCTTTGAGATCACTGAACTAGCAGAACACAAAACTTGCTCTTTAGTACAAAGGGTTTCTGGTGAGATAACTTTTTTGAGATTTTAGCTAATGTTTATAGAAATTAGAACCTACATATATACATACATAATATTTTTATTTATATTTATTTATTTAGAGAACAAACACAAGCAGGTGGAGTGGGAAGAGGGAGAAGCAGGCCTCCTGCTGAGTGGGGAGCCCGATGCAGGGCTCTATCTGAGGACCCTGGGATCATGACCTGAACCAAAGGCAGATGCTTAACGACTGAGCCACCCACACGCCCCCATACATAATATTTTTAAAAGACAATATAATGCTGTCTAGTTTGTTCACTGGTTTACTTGTTTATTCCTGTACCAATAAAAGTCCTTAACATAGGTGTATTTTATTTTGGAAGTTAAAGCAAATTTTTCTGCCTGTCTTCCATCATGTCAGAGAATTTTTTCACACATCATTCAAGTCAATTTTCAACCTCTGTTTTGATTTCCATCACCATGGGTGAGTCTTGTCTCTCCTTGAACTTCATACAAATGGGATCACACAGGATGTACAATTTTATATCCATCTTCCTTCAGTTAACATAGTGTTTTTAAGGATTCATACATATTGCTGTCTAAGTCAGCTTTTCATTTGTTTTGTTTTGCTTTTGCTAAGCAATGTTCTATTGTATACATATAACACAATTTACTTATCCATTCATTTAATGACATTGGGGTAGTTTTTAGATTGGAATCTTTATGAAAATAACCTCTATGTCCATTTTGTGTTAGTTAGTTTTTATGGACTTATGTTTTCATTTTTCTTGGGTAAATGTCTAGGAGTTTAATTTATTCCTTAAAGGGAAGGTATATATTTAACTTAAAAAAAAAACCTGTCAAATGTTTTTCTAAAGTAGTGTCATTTTAACTTCTGGCCAGAAATGTATTAGAGTTCCAAATGTCCCATCCACTAAACCATATTTAGTTTTGTCAGTCTTTATAATTGTAGCTATTTTTGTGGGTGTACAGTGGTAAATTATTATACCTTTAATTGTATCTCTTTGCTAACCACTGAAAATAAGCAACTTCTCAAATGCTTCCTGAACATTTGTGTATCACCATTGATGAAGTGTCTGTTCAAGAATTTGCCCATGTTTTTATTGATGTTGTTTTTATATTACATATTTATAAATGTGTTTTAGAGTTTTAGATGTACAAACTGCATTTTTATACATAACTCTGTTTATATACATTTTGTCAAATGTGTGCGCCACAAGAATTATCTCCCAGTTTGTGACTCTACTTTTCATTTCTTAGCAGTAACTTTAGTGAACAACACTTTGATGAAGATTAATTTATTAATTTATCAAGTTTTTCTTTTATGGTTATTGCTTCCTGAGAGTTAGTAAAAAATCTTTGCTGACTCCAAGTGTGTGAAGGTATTCTCCTACATTTTCTTCTAGAGGTGTTATAATTTTAGCTGTTATATTTGATCTATAACCACTTCAAATTAATTTTTAGTCCCAAGGTAAAGTAGAGGTCCATGTTCACTTTTTAAATATATTCATACAGTTGCTCCAGCACCATTTCCTGCGAAGACTTTTCTTTCACCTTTGAATTGCCTTATTCACTTTGTTGAATTGATTGCTGATGGATAGATATATGTCTAGGCCTTCTCTTCTGTCCCATTGCTTTCTATGGCTATCCTTATGTTAATACTACATTGTCTTAATTATTGTAGCTTTATGGTAAATCTTGAAATAAAGTAGTATAAACCCTCCAACTTTGTTTTTCTTTTTCAAGAATGTTTTGACTACACTAGGTCTTTTGCATTCCTATATAGATTTTAGTGTCAGCTTGTCACTTTATAAAAAAAATACTTTGGAAAAAAATACTTTGGAATTTTTATCGGAATCAAAATCCAAACAATATTAATCTTTCAATCTATGAACATGGTATGTACCATTATTTATTTGTGTCTCATTTAGTTTTTCTCAGAAATGTTTTAGCAAGTTAAGTGGAAATTTTTAGCATATCTTCTATTACACTTATTCCTAAGAGTTATGATAGAAAGTGAAAGTTTAAGGAATTATTCATTTTTTTTCTAAAGAAGAGAATATTTCATAGACAATAATGTGTTTTTCTACCCAAACAAAAATGATTTCCGGTGCTCTTTCTTTCTGTGATATTAGCATCTGTATTGCATTGCCTCTTGTCAACTTGGCAGCATTAACTACACTTTTGAAAGCTGCAAACTCTATTTTCCAGAACCCCATTCCCTGAATGATTCCTTGTAAGATTTGCAAATGAGAAAAACTCCTGCATGATTTGGTAGATGAAAGTAAAACAAAAGTCATTCTTGGCAATTTTGGCAGCCAGACATGGAGCTTCCATAATGATCTTGGTAATCATAGTATGCAGACATTGCACCATCACAGATGTCTCGTGAGCTTGTACTTCATGATCATGACAGATGCAGCAATTTCTTGGACGTTTTCATAAGCTCCCACTTCCCCTCCTAAATCAGTGCTTTAGCCTGATGTGATTTATAATTGTTTCGCTGATTCCCTGGATGCAGCCTTCCAGACCTTTACTCTACTTGCTTATGTTTACATTAATGTGAACTGTAACTCCTATATTAAACCTCTTAGTTCTATAGTGCTTAATTGGCTTTGTTTCCTGGCTGAATCCAGGCTGGTTATAGTAGTCAGGATAATAATTTCTTAGATTAATTCTTTAATCAGAAGTCTATAAATAAATATTCTAATTCTATTATTATTTTTTATGCCATTAAATAGAGAAGTTCTACAAAGAAAAACTTCTCATTACTTTTTGGTTACCCTGAAGTACTGTTTGTAGAGAAAAGGCATGATTAATCTTCGATTCTTTTTCTTTATTTACCCTTTTGTTTTTATCAGTTACTACTTTATATACCAGTTTACTTAAGTAATGAGTTGGTTTCCTAACATTCTTCAAAATTGGCTGTTTAAAAAATTAATTTTGGGAGATAATTTCTGTTTCTTCTCAGGCTAATGAAATTTTCATTTCATATATAATTTTAACTTCTAAATTTTATTCTAGATTCTTAATCTCTGCTGAGATCCCACATTCATTGACTCATTATGATCATATTTTTCTTTAAGTTCTTGAACTATATTTGTAAAAGTTGCATTAAAAATCTTTTTGTACTTATTCTAACATCTGGACCATGTTGTTGTCTATTTTATTGACTAAATGTTTCAGTATCACTACAAATGCATGTGTGTAAAGATATCAGGTGTGCTTCACTTCGTTGTTGTCATCGATACTATTGATGCTTAAATTATATTGTGTTTAGATAGTGGGTGCCTCTTTGAGCTGCTTCCTGGATATCATGGGTGTGACTCTTGTGGGATATGAAGGCTTCTTTGCTCTCCAGTAGGACAAGATGCTCTAGATTGATTCTGTATATTACCCACCCACAACTGGAAAACACCCATTTCTCCAAGAAGTTCTGGTTCCTTTTAGTGAGTGATGGCATTTAGAAACCAAATTTATAACTCCAGGGTGCTTCCTGTTATAATTTTGTTTAATATTTGTAGGCTAATCAGTTAGTAGATAGATCTAAAAGATAAAAATTTCAAAAAAAAATTTCATTGATAAAAATTCATTGTGAGTTTAATACTTTCCCAGTTCACTTTCAGGATTATAAGATTTTAATTTACCTCATAGATCTTATATATATATATCTTCTTCTCTCACATTGGAAAAGTATGAGTTTTCAATGCCATAAACATAACTACTCATTTTATTTATCCTATAACAAAAGAGAAACAATAATGTCAGAGCAAATATATCAACTGTAGTATGAAAAATATACTTACTGACAGCTATGTGAGATTATTTTTATATTTCAGTTTGTTCTTAAGTTATGTTTTATTGGGGCCTAAATAGTCAAATTAATGCTTTGAAAAGTCACCCAGTATAATTCTGGTTCAAAGCTGACATGAATATATTAGTTAGAAAATGTTAAACTCATTTTTCAAACATTCCAAGACAGTGTTCTGACATGATTGACTTTAATTTTCAGAGGAAAAACCTATGCTTTTAAAAGAAGATTTTAACTCAATGTACTGGAAATATCATAGTTCCCATTTGCTTGAGAAAAAAGTTCCCCTAATGTTATTATTATAAAAACATTTTAGCATGCAAAAAAGTTGAAAGAATTGCATATGAACATCCTCATACTAACTGCATAGATTCTGCAATTAACATTTTGTTATTTTTGCTTTATTACCTATCTACCATATCTACCACTCTAACCACTCTTCTGTTCTCTACTCAGTTCCTCTTTCTTTACATATTTCAAAATGCACCTTTTCCCTAAATACTTCAACATACATATCATTAACTATCATTCAGTATTTTCTCAGGGCCCTTTTTAAAAAAGTAAACCTTGCATATAACGTAGTTCACAAATCTACAGTGTATTATTTTCTGAGTTCTGACAAATGAAAACACCTGTGTAACCTTAGCCTTTATCAGGGTATGGATGAATGTTCACATGTAGAAGCTCCAGTATTCCAGAAAACAGTTTCTTGTATGGTGTCTATGAGCATTCTCTGATCTAAGTTCATGAAATAAATATCCAGAAGGCAAAATCTACAATTAGTTTGTGGATTAATATTACCATAAATTGCCCAAATATCTGTATTAATTTAAAATAGTCCTATATTTTGGAGGACCTGGATGGTTCTGTCAGTTAGTGGCTGACTCTTGATTTTGGCTCAGGTCATAATCTCAGGGTCCTGGGATCAAGCCCCCAGTTGGGCTCTTCACTCAGCTGGGGGTCTGCTTGATGATTCTCTCTCTCCCCCTGCCCTTCCTCCTGCTCACATCCTCTTTCTCTAAAATAAATAAATAAACCTTTTAAAAAATAGTCTTGTATTTTATAGTTGTCTTCTAGCAACATTGTGGCATTTTTAATGTAGAAGGCTCTTGGATGCTAAAGAGGGCATTAACACTTCATAATTTGGTTGTATGATGGATATACCTAAGTCTGATTGTCATTTAAACTGAAGAGGGTGATTTTGATGCTAGAATTCAAGCAGCCTGCTCTCGCATTCTATTCACAGTAAACTCCTAGGAGTGTTCTGCAAATATTACACCTTGTGAAGGATTGCAGCAAGTGTGAAAAGGGAAAAAGTGTGTTTTTTTAATTATTAATTATTTTTATTAACATATAGTGTATTTTTTGCCCCAGGGGTACAGGTTTGTGAATCGTCAAGCTTACACACTTCACAGCACTCAGCATATCACATACCCTCCCCAATGTCCGTAACTCAGCCACCCTCTCCACACCTCCCCTCTCCCCAGCCACCCTCAGTTTGTTTTGTGGGATTAAGAGTCTCTTATGGTTGGTCTCCGTCCCGATCCCATCTTGTGAAAAAGTGTGTTTTGATTTTGTGTTTTAGCCAAAGGACAGAGTACACTACCAAAAAAATAAAGTTAGAAAAGTAACAATGGACATTTATTCTTATTAATACTGTTTTCAAACAAGCATTTATAAAACAAGACATAACATAAAATTGCATAAGCTTTTTGAAAGCAGAGACAGATCTCTGTTTTTTGTTCATTTGTTTGTTGTTTTTAAATAGGAATACTTTACAACCTCTTATGGTGCTGGACAGTTGGTGGGTAATTATACAATAGAAACTTGTGCCATTATGCACATGAGAACAAAGGCACTCTAGTGAAATCATATTCACTTCCCTATCTAATTTTTTGATGATTATAAGATGTTAACATAGCTTTTAAAAGAGCAGTTGGTTTCCCTTTATCCTGACAGTTGGCCTATGCTACAAGAGAGCTTTATAGTACATCAAAGACCATTTCATAGGAATAGAGTAAAATTGTATATATAAAGGGAAATCTTATTAAAGAAAATCACAACACAACACAAACCTTTTAGCGTACGTACTATAGTAGAATGAAAATCTATTTTTTCAAGAATATTGGAAAACATACTAATTTATTATTTATACAGTAACTGCTGGGAAACAAAACACAAAGAGCACATTTCTTCATTTGGCTTTCTCTGAAGCAGAGCCAAAGAATCTGGGTGCATGTCACTCATTAAATGAATGCTCTCAGGACACAAGAGACAGGGAAGTAGGACTGGCTAGGGGTCCAGAAACAAATGGTATACTGTGTGTTAAGTAACTGGAATTTAAGTAAAAACTTGAAAAAATTGGCTAGGAGAAGAAACAAAGCAAAGATATGGTCTCTGGGAGCACTGGAGATGAATTATTCTACAAAGATTATTTCACCTTAAGGAAAAAGGAAACCAACTTTTGTAATTCCAAGTCAGTAAGTTATTAGCTGTTTGAAGGCTGCATCAGCATGTGGGGAAATATAACATCCTTAGTGAGGTGGCTTCTGTTTAGCCAAGGGAAATTCTATCAAGAAGGGGTGGTTATGAGCAATTAACAGACAACACTCAGAGTGATGGAGGTTGCTTTTAACCAGCTGGTAACGGGATGCAGTCAGGCCACCAGCAGAGTTCATTATAGCATGTAAACAAAAGCATTATTATAAAAAGATTATGTTCACAATGCCTTATTTCTCAAGTTACATCCCTATAATTATGGAGAAGCAATTTGCTATAGATCCCGGTCCTTGGTGATTGTTTGATCTCTTGGGTGTCAAACAGTTCATCATATCAAGATGGAGTTCATAATGAATGAATCCACACACAGAAGTCTCCCTGGCAAACTGTGAATTGCGGTGGTTCCTATTTATCTACTTGCTATTGGTAGCTAATGACTTAAAAAATATAACCTGAATTGGAATATTTTTCATCTCCCTGATTAAGATAAATGAATGTAAATATGTAATGAATGTAAGATAAATGAAATGTAAAGGCCTAAAGAAATGCATATATAAAGTCATGACTCTTTAACGTTATAAATACATAGATGTAGTTGATATTTAAATTTTGGAATTATATTTGGTCCAAAAAATCAAGTCCAAAATAGTCTAGGTCAAAGATTATGTACAACCCTTCTTCATCCCCTGAAATTTATAGTTGAAAAGGTAATATATTCAGAGAGATGACTATATTATATGAAACATGTATGGAGAGAGATTGGGAGAGCTGAAAGACATTTTCATTGAGTAGATGGCATTTGGGCTGAGATTTGAAGGATGGCATGCGTCAGAGATGGAACAGGATCTGCAAAGATAGCGTGTGGGATCTCTTGTGGGAGCTGGGAGTTATTCAGCTGAAAGGTGGGTAAGATATGAAGGGGATGAAGCTACAAGCTAGAAACTAGACCATAAGGGTCCCATGTTTCCATAACAAAGTTTAAATATTATTTTAAAGGCTATAGGAAGAAATTGAAGAACTTTAAACTGGAGAGTGATACCATCATATCTGTGTGTTAGGTTGGGATTCATTTGCTGTATTTGTATGACCTCTGGCATAATATCTTGGATACCAGGTATAAAGAGTACAGCCAACTCTCTTATTTTACCTGTTAAGTATTTAAAAATATATTTTGAAGACTCTGTATACTTTACTCCTTATTTTACTTCTGAGAAGAAAAAAAGCATCATTCCTAAGAAAGAATACTACTGAATGTCCTTTTCAAAGTCCTTTTCAAAAATACAAAAAGTTCTTTTCAAAGATACAACACCCTCTGAAGTTCACATGAACAGTTTTTCAAGTTGTGGCCATAAAATCATGAAGTTGATTTAAGTTGGGCTTGACAAACATTTCCTAATGAGATGCAATAGAATGAAATATCAGGAAGCATAATCCCAGTAAGGCTAAGTATTTCTCTAAAAAAACTTGGTTCAGCTAATAGAAAGTGTATATGTGAATGCAAGCGTATGAGTATATGGCATCACAACAGAACTTGTATTTATGTTATGGATCATGACAAGAGAATTTGAAAGTCTCTGGTCAGAGAAGTAATAGTGGAAGTGCACAGAAGCTTGCTCTGTATATAGCTCAGAGTGATTTCTTACCAGCTCTCATTTTCATCCTTTCAAGTCTTAGTCTTCCTGGGGATCTTATACAGCATTGTTCTACCTGTGTATTAAAGGAAGAGTAAGACATATTCAGTGCCTTTCCTCAAAGATATTTTTTGTTGTAGGACTGAAAGCATTTCCCACTCCTCTAAGAATTTAGTTTTGTATCTTGGGTAATTTTCTTAATCTTCTCATCCTTGAAATGGTGATAATAAAATGAGACCATAAAGTACCAATAGTTCTTTGAATAAGATAATATAAATGAGGTACCTAGCACAGTGCCTGGCACATGCTGAATAATCAAAAGGATTAGCTAAAATTGATAATGAGTTTGTTATTTAATATGGAATGCTTAAAAACTTCCACATTAAAATGTAATAGTAATTTATGTGGCTTCCCTTGATGAATCAGAAAAAAAAAAAAAACCAAACCCTAGTAGGTTAAAATAAAAAATCTTTGAAACTTCTGCAGACTACCCAATAAGACAGTTAGCTGGTAAATATGCTGTTTAGGCCCTTCTCTATACTTTCATCATTTCATGTTGCAATTTTTCAAAGAATGACCTAAAAATGTATCTAAAATCAGTAGGTAAAAGTTGAAATTCAGGGTATACCAGTTAGTCTTTTTACTTTTTGTCAACTTTAAAACTAATAGTAAATCATGAGAGTTGCATCATGTTGTCTTCCAAGGCACCTAGTTATGTGAATAATTTAATTATTTGTGGAAATAATTAATCAGCAGAATCCATATATTTGTTTACTTCATCTATGCATACTACCTTTCCTTATTTCTGGGAAATCATTCACCTGGATCATTTCTCATAAAAAAAGCTTTATTTACTTACTTACTTTTTAATTTTAAAATACTTCATTGCTGAAAAATGTTAGCCATGATCTGAGCTTTCAGTGAGTTGTGATCACTGATCACAGATCATCATAACAAATGTAATAATAATTGAGAAATTTGAAATATTGTGAGAATTACCAAAATGTGGCACAGAGTCACAAAGTGAGCTAATGCTGTTGGAAAAATGGCACCAATAGATTTTCTTGACGTAGGGGTGCCACAAACCTTCAATTTAAAAAAAAATGCAGTATCTGTGAAGAGCAATAATGCAATGTGAAATAAAACAAGGTATGCTTGCACCTAAGAATGGAATTGCTGGGTCATATAACTCTTTGCTTAACATTATGAGGAACTACCAAAGTAGTTGCAAAAGAAACTGTACCATTTTACACATCCATCAACAAGACATGAGAGTTCTCATTTCTCCACATTCTCACTACTGATATATTTATTTTTAATCAGTAGCATTAGAGACCTATCTTTACTGTATATCTATAGATATCCTTGGCACTGTTGTTGTGATTTCTGTGATGAGTTAATAAAGTGTGGTTTTGTACCAGGAGACCAATATCTTTGGTGAGGTTATAAACCTTCAGTCCTTCCATGTACCATAATCAAAACAAGATGGCTCACATCAAAATATGCCTTATAAACTAAATGATAAATTTGTGTACAGAGGGAAAGGGCAATAAAAGCAGGGAGTGAATTGTAAAAATTGATCTGCACAATAAATTTTTTAACACTAGATGCTAAAAAAAAGTTTTGGCCATTCAATTTTGCACATTACTTTTGGCTTCACTATTCCAATTTTTATTTGACTTTGAAGTTCAGTGGACAGGGAAGGACTCTGTAAAGCACCTAGCACAAATTGCCAACACTCTGTAAATGACCTCTGGAAGAAAATCTGAACTAGCAACCAAAAGCACATGCAAGAAGGATGCTTATGGCCCATCTGGGCAAGGAAAAGGTGCTTAGTTGTGCTTTCCCCACCCCTGCTTTCTTTTTGTTTTCTATAACAGGTCATGTTGTACTCCTACTTAAAAAGAAAAAAGAAAAAAACCACCATCCAAAAAAGCATGTCCATCTGCTAGGATTTTCCATCTTGTAGTGCCCTTTGAGATGCAGGTGTAGGAGGAAACAAAGCTAGAAGCACCATCCTGACTGGTAATGTAAGAGAGGACATTTTCTTTCTTTCTTTCTTTTTTTTTTTTTTTAAGGATTTTATTTATTTATTTGACATACACAGAGAGATCACCAGTAGGCAGAGAGACAGGCAGAGAGAGAGAGGGGGAAGCAGGCTCCCTGCTGAGCAGAGAGCCAGATATGAGACTCGATCCCAGCACCCTGAGATCATGACCTGAGCTGAAGACAGAGGCTTAACCCACTGAGCCACCCAGGCACCTGGGAGGACATTTTCTGTTCAAGCATTTTTTTTAAAACATGAGTACATAAGACTTTATGATAAAAAGTATGAACAGGGTTTCGTCTTTGGAGGGGACAGAGCTTCTTCTTAGGAAGTAAATAAATGGTCATATATACACATTAATGAAGAGATTATGTGCAGTTAATAAGGTATAATAGGAGAAAACGCATGTGCGGACTGTATTCTGAGAAAATAAAACCTATATAAAGACGGTCATCAAGTTTTGCAATAAAACGTTGCTTAAAACTCAGTGACTTTCTGGCTAAATTACCCACAGAAAGTCAAGGTTGGAAAGTTAAAACCTGTGGCAGAGAGAGAAAAAAATATTCAAACTTACAGCTTACTTTTTATTAAGTGTGATTTTTCTCATGCTTACTTGGAAATATCTCTACTATATTTTAAAAATCACTGAAATAAACAGAATTTCAAATGGAAATAGTTAATTGAGAAAGTTCCATGATAAGGTATTATGTTTAACAACTGAAAAATGAATGAAAAGTTGGCATGTGGGAAGCACTGAGTTTAGAGATCCATCTTCTGGGACTGAAAGGAGATGTCCCTTCTATTATTTGTGTATTCATGAGGTCTCTGACTGGCAGAATTCGATGTGGCTGCTAGTGTCACTCACAAAATCTGCAAGTTTCTCAACTAGAAAGGACTCACAAGGGACACCCCTGTGATGTTTGGGGATTGCTCAGTGACTCATGAGGACAGATATCAAACCACAAAGAGTCTGTGACCTTAAATGTTTTATTTATTCTTTTGACAGTTTTCAAGAAGAGCATGCCTAATTTTCCCCAAAGAGATCTTTTTCCCTTATTGGATGAGAAAAGTTACTGAAATTAAAGGAATCTGGGGATCTCTAGGAGATATTTGGGGAAAAAAAGAAAATAAAAAGATGAGTGTTCTCCCTTGTGGACACTACCAGGAGTTCACAGAATAGAAAATTAGGTTTTGGAATGTAAGGAAACTACTAATCTGTCCTACCCACAGAACAGGGGTTGAGATGAGCTTAATTCTGATTATGTGATAGAATGTACTGGTATGAGAAAAAGTTTAGAACTCTTTGTTGAATCAAATGGAAACACACATGCACACTCAAAAACCCTTTCACTACATTTTCATTCATCCCCCCTCTTTCCATGGGAATCACCCTCAGATGGGCCTAGGGGATGACAAATTGAAGTGATTGCCCTAGGTCTTGCTCTTTGCCTCTCTTTCTCCAACCCCTTAAAAGGATCAGACATCTGGGGTGAAAATGGAATTACTGAATTGGTTGAGGGAGAAAGGAAGGCAGAAAGAACGTTGTCACCACCCAGCACTGAAAAATTATTTAAGGTACCCAAGGCCTTCAAGCAATGGGTCTGAAGCTGGCTACTGTGTAACTGCATCCATCACCCTGTTTCTACCAATATGCTTATAACTTTTGCATGATTCTTTCATGTTTTTGTTCAACATTACCATCTTTTATAAGATTTCACTTTTGTGAAAAAATAGAGGTCAAAGAATGTGGTAATTCCTTCCCACGCTCCACACTTTGTCCTCCATGATATGGTCAACTCAATTGTCTTCACAGATTCTAGACTAACCAGAAATATCATTGCAGGTGGGCTCTTTGATTTAGAATTGTAGAAGTCAATTAAGTTATCTTAAGTAGCTATACTTGGTTAACCCAACCATTATTACTCATGTTTACTATATACCAAGTTCTTGCTTGGGATAGGCAAAGTCAAAAAAGATGTATATTTTGTCCTCATCTAGGGGGTAGTCTGGTGGAGAGATTTATTAGTTTATCTCAGAAGTATTTTAACACCATAACTACCATGATAGATGCATAAAAATATGGAGAAGTGAGGGCTAAAAATTTGTGAATATAAAAGAACTGAAGAGTGATAATAATTAGAGTAACAACTGAGTTTTAAAGTAAAGAAAATGACAAATCTCTGGTTTCTTTAGTGTGTGAAAGTTATATCATCAATAGCGTCATCTTTAAATATAAAAGTTACCTTTGTATGTAATTTGACTGAATATTTGGACATATCCCAAATATGTGCCTATATCATGGAAAACTTACAAGAAATTTCACTGGAAATTGGAAGTACAGGAAATTATGCCAGACCAAAAAGTAGAGAACAGAGAGGAAAATATACAATGGATGAAATAGATATTCGTTTTTGGTCTGAATAAAATTTAGTAAGGCTCCTACCCAAGGTGCTACAGTGACAACGCATTTCCCCCTAAGACACAGAATAAAAAACTGGGAGAAAATGACTGGATTTGAATAGCCTATACAATGTGAGAAAGCAAAATAGTATTTGCTTCCTTCAGATGATTTCAGTTTCTAGAGTATATATTTAAAGGCGTTTTTTGCCCCTCAGAAATTATTTTACCTTAAGCAACAATTCGTTATTAGTTAATTATAAATAATGCATAAGGCTGAATTCATTTAAATAGTTTCATGTGAAAAGGAGATATTACTACCACAGTTCCTGTGTAGATAGATAAGAAGTGGTTTTCTTGTTCATACCTACTATACTATATGACCTAAATTTCTCAAAAATAATCTCTATGACTTATAGGGATGAATAACTTGTTGTTGTTGTTGTAAGATCTTCTCTTGCCTCAGAGATGGCCAACCACAGCTATTAGTAGGTGTAGATTTGGTTTTATGAAGCTAAAAATGTGGGATGTCATTGTAGAAGCACTTAACTTCACATTTGTAATGATCCAGATCACACGTTTCTGGGCCACAAACGTCACTCATATCTTTGCTCAAAATATTGTAATGCCTCTGTAGTCTGCTGATGTTCCTTCAAAGTTAGGGTTTAGATAGGTGTTATTGGCTGTGATGTTCAAAGCACTTAACAAGTGAGAATTGGTATTTGCTGCCAAACTATCTTGCTAACATCATTTTCACTCTGTTCTGTTTTCTGTTTATCAAGTTGTTACTCTGTTATTCAAAAACAAGATGTTAAACTTTATTTAGAATAATGTGAATTCCTAAAATTAAATCTGATAATTTGATATTAGATCCATTATTTATGGTGCACAAAATAATTCTGAATGATTGCAAAAGTATCCTTATCATCAAACATACTTGCTTTTTTGGTGGGAAAATCAATTTAAGTGTAAAATATATTAAAATGATTTTAATGATCTTTATGAAGGACATTTTATGCATATAAATGTGCTAAAGGAATGTAGGAACTGTAAGAAAGATAAGTTATACTGTTGAGTGACACTAAAAAAATATACACAAAATAAACACAAATTTTTCCATGCCAGCATTTTCCCATTTACTGTAAAGAATACTTTTGCTTTTGCAAACATAGCTACTTTTGTAACCAATCATCTCTACCTTCCATTTTAGCTCTAATTTTTAAGTATAAACCATAGGCTTAATTACATTTCCATGGGGAAATGCCCAATATGCAAAGACTTTCAAGGTTTTGGATGTAATGTGTTCTTAGAATCAAAAACTGATTTTGTACCAAATTCTCTGTAAACAAAGAATGCACTACTCCAATTTCAACACCTTTCACAATAAAAAAAATAATCGGTGCAACATCTAGTATTAGAACTCAGGAACCATCATGAGGGTCTCTGGATGGAAGGCCAATTTCATTGAATCAAGGCAAATTTTTGAATGAGACAGAGGTGATAAGCAAATACTTTCAGCACACAAGAAATTATCTTTACTCAAAAATTCTCAGATAGCTATTAATCTATCTCTTTATGGAGCTTCAGTGAGAATATTTTTGTGAGTTGGGTTTTACTGGTGTACTGCTTTGTAACAAGAGTTCATTAATTCCATGCAGAGTTCTGACCAGAGTGCTCTAGGGTATAACACAGGAATAAAGGTCTTTTTCTTAAATTTGGAGATTATAGGACATTTATAAGTAAATATGTATATGTTCAAATAACAATAATAGACATGTATTAGAGCAAGAATAGCTACTGTGAGCCATATTGAAGAAGTTGTACTTGTATTGCTGCATCTCAGGGTAGGCAAATTAGACTAAACCCATAAGCAAGGGTTTTATCTTATGGTTAATCCTATGATAGCAAGATTTGAGTTATCCCACACCAAAATGTAAATAAATGTATTATTCTTGATCCCTAAGATTTATTTATTTATTTATTTGCTTTACTTTAGCATAACCAATGCCCTGAAATGTGGGAAATTAAATGTGAATATTCTAAGCACGAGCATCTGACTTAATTTAAATATTATGTCCTTACATAAGACATATAAAAAGGTAACATTTGGAAATATGGAAGTAGAATGGTATAGTGCAAGGAACACTGGAATAAGATCACAGAGTACTCGATTCTGGTTCCAGAAGCTTGAACAAGTCATTCAGCCTTTCTGGGTCTCAGTTCTCCCATCTGGAAGATGTGGCGGTTCATCTCTATGGGTACTTATAACTCTAATTTTCCCATGCCTTTCTGAATCCAGTCAGGAAGGAACAACCTAGATGAGTGCATGAAGGTCCTTGGGCTTGCCTTTCACTGTACTTCTTATCCCTGAGTTATCCCGAATGTTACTTCTCATTCATCTGGTAAGGTAGTATTATCTGACAAAACGGAATATGTTTCTGATTTTGGCCACATCTGAATGGAATTTTTCCTGGAAGAAAGATGATGTCAATACCCTTCAAAGAATTATGCTTCTCTCTGTACTCCAGATCTCATGTTATTTTATATGAGAAAACTGAGAATTTTGTCTTGTGACATGAGAAAAACCCTTGAGATCATAAAAGAAAAAAATTTCTGAACCACCAGGAGTCAGCCAAGTGAGAAAAAAAAAATCATATAACCAAAGAAGTAAAGTGGACATAGAAATCAAGAAAGTAAAATTTTAAGATTCAAAGTCATAAGCAAAAAGTTAAAAGCAAAAAGTAGAGCAGACATTGATTATAGTGTAATATTTCAGATGTTCAATCTTATTCCAGCATAGGTATAATCTCTCATTTTGAAAAATATGTGTTGATTTCACTTTCTTCCCCAGTTAGGATTATACCCAAAACTGAGACACAATATAGGCTTAAAAAGTTAATACTTTTTAGAGAAGGATCATGCAATTTGCATAGACATGCTTTCTCAGGATACAGTAACTTTTCTCATCATGCACTGACCGATATTTGTGAAGTTAAATGGGTTTAGTGTATTTATAATTCCACTAAGATACACAACTCACTATGTACTATAGAACATAATTAAATCAGTACTAATTTCTCCCCCTCCTTATATTTTTGTCTAGAAAATGGACTGTATGCAATATGTATATGATATTAACCATTGAAAATGTATAAAGAGATATAAAATGTATTGATTCTACTTTATCTTTTCATTCTTACTGCTTTATCCTACTGTGTCCAATAATTTCAGACCGATAATATTATCATGAACAATATGATAACTAAATGCATTGAAGACTGCTTTTCAGATATTTACGCCATTAGGTTATATTCTACTAAGCTATATTTCAAATACTGGTTTAGAACTGTCATCTGTGTGGTAGGTGTATTTTTCTGACATGTCTTTGTCATGGGAATGTTTTCTCATTTTCAAGATTGTAATCTTGTTCTCAATTTCTGGGGTCTCTGCCTCTCAGAGCCTTCTGATGGCACTTTGTCTCTTTCCTATTTTTCCATTTTTATCTTTGTACCATGTATATATTGTTGCTTTTGGTGGTTTGGCCCAGCCAAATATTTTTCAGTATGTGGGATACCTTGTCGCTTGGTTTGGAGGAAGATACTTAAAAATTATTTTTGCTTGTTTCTTTTTGTTAACCTGGTTTCCTTGCTTTATTGGAGCATTCTGAAAGACTGAAAACGCTATGCTTCTGCTACTGCTGCCATATTGCCCATCTCTCCAAATTTTTATTTATTTTTTAAATGATACCGTACCATCAGCCTAGATCCTGGGACCTGAATATATCAGGATATACTTCAGGTCTGCTGATCCAAGTAGGAACAGAAATAAGGCTGCTAAGCAAAGGTGGGGCTTCATATACTTAAGTTTTCGGTGCATGACACAACATAAGGATGAGCTTTATTTTATTTGCAGAATACTTTTAATGTGTCAATGTCACTCTCGGAGTGAGAAGGACACTAGAATGGGAGAGCATACATATGTTAAAAACACATCTGTATATTTATTTATAATTAAATAAATTGGGTGCTTAAAGGGCAAACTGTCACAGGATTACCGAAAGAAAACCCGAGGACAGGGTATGAGGCTTCCTGATACACTTGTTTGTGCCTGAGGATGAAGTTTGTGTGTGTGCTTGCACGTGTGTGTGTTTCCTTCCAGAGAGAGGGTGCTAGAGAAGAGAAGGCTCTAGCTCTGAAATAGAACCTTTGAAAGTGTGAGGCTTCAAAGGTTGTTAGCATCACAGATGTAGCAGTTTCCCCCCCTGAGAGGCGGCAGCATAATCTGCTCCAGCACCGGCCTTGACCTGGATATACCCAGCTGTCATCATCAGCATGAAAAGGAAGCTGGTCCCTTTGCTGTCTCTCAATGACTTCTCTTGCAAGGTGACATGGTGACAAATGCTGTGTGACTCACCATGTGCTGCAGCTTATTTTACTTCCAAATGGATTTGGTTGAAGACTACGAATGGTTCAGAAAAAAACACCCAAGGAGAATATCTTATTTCTCTCAGGCCCCCCCTGGTGGTGCTATTACCCAAATTCTGTCCAGTTCCAAGTCATTCAGTTCCTGTACAGCACTGTGTCTCACTAAAAATTTGCAGTATTCATTAATTCTTCATATGTCACTAAAACGTCACTGAAAACATATGAAATGAATCAGTGTACAACTAAATTGTAAATGTTAATAAAACAGGAACTGAAAGAAATAAGGTCAGTCAACTGAAGATCAAACAAATTAGCTCATTATGATTTGACTCAGAAGTATATCTTATTTGTGATTCACCTGTGGACATGCATTTAGTAAGGCAAGTCAAATTCAATGATTGTTGTAAAATATTTTCTCAATACAAATTGACTATTGGCGATCATTTCTCAAAGAAAACAAATATTGAATGTTCTATTGTATACCATGAAACTAATATAATGCTATATGTCAATTGGACCTCAATTAAAAAAATAGAGAGAATTAGTAAAAAAAAAAAAATTGAAGTCTAAGATTGAGTAAAGAAATGAGAAGGAAAGAGTTATGAGAGCATCCTTCGAGGACTTTGTTACTCCAGAATAAATGGGTGATGGAAATTAAGAAAATTTGATTGACACTTCCTACCTTTATAGGTTCATTTTTTCTTTCTCCTTCCTTATCAAAGACCAGGGTCTCATTCTGGATATTCTCTTCTTCTTTCTGGAGCTAGCACTTTAGAAGACAGGTTAGCGCTGGCCTTTAGCATAATGATGGGTTATGTTTGGTTAATGTTCGTAGCCATTGTGCTGAATAAACAATAATAATCTTGGCTGCAGTAGGCAGAAAAATGTTCTCACAAAAAAGGCAATATTTTGATCCTAGAGACCTGTGAATATGTGACCTTACATGGCAAAAAGCACTTTGAGATAGGGACACTAAGGTTAGGACCTTCAGATGGGAAGTTTAACCTGGATTAGAATGAGAGACCCAATTTAATCACATGAGTCCTTAAATGTGGAGAGTATGGGGCGCCTGGGTGGCTCAGTGGGTTAAGCCTCTGCCTTCAGCTCAGGTCATGATCCCAGGGTCCTGGGATCAAGCCCCACATTGGGCTCTCTGCTCAGCAGGGAGCCTGCTTCTCCCTCTCTATCTGCCTGCCTCTCTGCCTGCTTCTGCCTACTTCTGCCTACTTGTGATTTCCTCTCTGTCAAATAAATAAATTTGAAAAATCTTAAAAAAAAAAAGAAAGAAAAAAAAAAGAAGGAAAGAAAAAAGAAAAGAAAAGAAAAGAAATGTGGAGAGTATTTCCCAGCTGCAGAGAACCAGAGAAATGGCATGGCCATGTGATAGGGACCCAACTGCCATTGGTGGCTTTGAAGACAGTGGAAGGAAGCCACTGATGGAGGAGTGCAGCCATCCCCTAGAAGCTAGAAAAGGCAAGGAAACAGACTTTCCCTTAAAGCCACCAGAAAGGGACATCCTTGCCAACAGCTCGGATACAGTCCTGTGAGACCTGTGCTGGACTTCTAACTACAGAAGTAAAGAAATGTGCGTGTTTTTAAGCCTCTAAATGTATGGTAATTTAACAGCAATAGAAACCTCATACAGTGGCTAATATTGCTTGATACTTACTATGTATCAGTCGGGATGGTTAGTTGTTTATATGCCTTATTTATTTCTCACAGTCTTGCTTTACATAGGAGGAAATTGAGATTGAGAGTGCTAAGTAACTTTCCCAAGTTTAAACAGAAACAAGCCAGAGAGTGAGAGTGTGAATCCATCTTCTCTGGTTCATATTCTGAGCTCTCGGCTGCTCTCCTTTCCAGCCTCTCATTGCCTTGCATAAGAATTCCATTTGTATCTCAATGTGGTTTTAATTTGAATCTCCCTGATGGCTAGTACCTCACACCAGTTAGAATGGCCAAAATCAGCAAGACAGGAAACAACGTGTGTTGGAGAGGATGTGGAGAAAGGGGAACCCTCTTACACTGTTGGTGGGAATGCAAGTTGGTGCAGCCACTCTGGAGAACAGTGTGGAGGTTCCTCAAGAAGTTAAAAATAGAGCTTCCCTATGACCCTGCAATTGCGATACTGGGTATTTACCCCAAAGATACAGATGTGGTGAAAAGAAGGGCCATCTGTACCCCAATGTTTATAGCAGCAATGGCCACGGTCGCCAAACTGTGGAAAGAACCAAGATGCCCTTCAACAGACGAATGG
>PISX010025146.1:0-26665 GCA_004024625.1 Mellivora capensis
ATCTCAAGATGCTGGGATCATGACCTGAGCCGAAGGCAGAGGCTTTAACCCACTGAGCCACCCTGGCGCCCCTCTTGGGTTTGTTTTTAAGCACATTTTGCCCTCTGCTTAGAATGCCGCTCCCCCCCCTTGGTTATCTCTCTCCCTCGTTCTTCAGAACCTCATCTGTACGTTAGCTGGTGGACAGATCAGCTGCATATGGTACGCCCATTCAGTGGAATGTTAATAAGACATGAAAATGTTGGACAGTTAGGGACGTCTGGGGGGCTCAGCCGTTAAGCGTCTGCCTTCAGCTGGGGTCATGATCCCAGTGTCCTGGGATCTAGCCCGCACTGGGCTCCCTGCTTGGCAGGAAGCCTGCTTCTCCCTCTCCTGCTCCCCCTGCGTGTGTTCCCTCACTAGCTGTGACTCTGTCAAATTAGATAAATCTTTTTTTTTTTTTTAAGATTTTTTTTTTATTTGTTTGACAGACAGAGATCACAAGTAGGCAGAGCAGCAGGCAGAGAGAGAGGAGGAAGCAGGCTCCCTGCCGAGCAGAGCGCCTGATGTGGGGCTCGATCCCAGGACCCTGGGATCATGACCCAAGCTGAAGGCAGAGGCTTAACCTACTGAGCCACCCAGGCGCCCCTCAAATTAGATAAATCTTAAAAAAAAAATGTTGGACAATTAAAAAAAAAAAAAGTAAAAAAGAACGTGCAGGTGTGGAAGGTGACAGCACGGGGAATGTGTCAGGAACAGGGTAGTACCGTGGTGTGGTGACGGGTGGCGACTCCACCTGTCTGGGTGAGCCCGAGTAATTGTGCGGAACAGCTGAATCCGTGCGTTGTGCGCCTGACACGAGTGTCCCGCTGTCTGTGTGCCGCAGCTCAGTAAACGAAAGACCCAGAGCTGCCTGCGGTCCAGGTGCCCCTCCAGCGTGGGCGAACCCTGATAGCACCACGTTAAGTTCAGGGAGCCGGACACACAGGGCCGCCTCTTACCTGGAATGTCCCCAAAAGTCAGGGGACCTATGATTGGCTTCCAGGGGCTGGGCAGAGGGGCGTGTGCGTGCTGGTGGCTGTGGGGCTTCCCACAGGGAAGGGGTGATGAAAACCCCTCCTGAGGTCCTGGAATTAGATGGTGTGAAGGCCCCACACCTGTGAATTGGACAGTGTTCCCCCTGCCCCGTGGTCATGCCCTGTGAGTTACCTTTCAATGTAAAACCCTCACCAGCGCATTAGAAACCTACTTCAATGCAGCGCCTTCTCCCAGCCCTCCAGGCAGGGGCGCCTGCGGTGTCTTGCGAGGCCTGCCTGTGATGGAGCTTGCCCTCTGTGCTGGAATTGTGTGTTTACATGTGTTTTCCCTTCGGGGACCACCTCCTGGGGGTGGCGTGGGAGGCACGGTCTCTGTGTGTCCATAATCCAGCTGACCGTACGCGTCCCATCAACGCTGTTAGAGAAACGTGTGAGTGCGGAGTGAAGTAGGGCTCTTTCCTGGAGGGTGAGTCAGGCGGCCGGGCAGCTGGACTTACAAGTTTGAATGAAGAAATGAAGTCAGTTCTTCGATAAATGTTTAGCAGTGTGCTGTGGGGCACTTTAAATGAAAGACATTCTGAAAATGGACTTCTGTGTGTTTTTTTTTCCTAGAGATTTTATTTGACCAAGAGAGACGCAGTGAGAAGGAACACAAACGGGGAGTGGGAGAGGGAGAAGCATGCTCCTGTCTGAGCAGGGAGCCCCATGCCAGGATGGATCAGGGTCCTGGGATCGTGACCTGAGCCGAAGCAGACAAAGACGGAGGTCCCCAGACGCCTCTTAAAATGGGCTTTTCCACTTCAGAATGTGGTTTCTCAAAGAGGCTAGAGATTGGGTGGTAGACTGTGTCCGTACCCCAGCAAGCCAGAACGTCAAGGCCCTGGCAGCAGACACTTACCCAGGAAGAATGGCCCCCGGTCACGTGGGGGACCACAGAGTGATAAGCCGCGTCGGCGGGGTTCCTGGGGCTGGGGTGCAGATGGCCGCTTCCTCCTGCAGCCTGTCCCAGGCCTGTAGCGCTCTCCCACAGGCTCTGCGACCCGCAGCTTCGGAGGGGGTCCCAGGCAGACGCAGACAGGAGAGCCCAGCTCCCTCGCATCAAGCCAGACATTAAATACATTTGTAAAAGTGTAATACAGTGCTGCTCTGCCAGCGTGCTTTTGTTTAGGGAAATAGTGTTCATAAGAACGGAACACGGAGTGGGCTTACTGTGATTTTATATGGAATGAACACGTATTTAAATGTTTTCTTAGTTTTATTTTGAGATGGGGTGAGCATCTGTAGGTGTGCTTGGCACAGGTGAGAGGTCTTTCTGAGCCTTGGTGATTTTCCACGGCGTCGAAGGGTGCCAGGCCACGACGCTTGAGGACCGCTGCAGGAATGGGCGGGCGCTGAGGCTGGCAGGGCAGGCATGTGGCTGTAACCATGCAGAAGAGCAAAACGAGGTTGCCTCTGAGGAGGGGACAGGTTCGCGGGTGTTGGCCCCGAGGGTGCCGGATCCATGCAGGGTGTGCGATAGGACGGGGCGTTGCGGTCCTGCTTTGCTGGTCTTGTTTTGGCTTATTGTCAACAGGGGCATTTTCTGCCACCCAGCTCCGTAGCGCCGGAATCGGGCACACAGCCTGCCTCCCGGTGAGTGCTTAGGTGCTGGTCAGAGGGACGAGCTGGCCGGCCCGAGGCCCGTGTGTGCCGGCCTCCCAGTGAGGCCTGGCGTCTCCCCAGAGGGTTTGGTGTTGCCAGCGTGGGCCGGCGCTGGGGAAAGGTGATGGTGGCACGTTCCTGTCTGTAACCAAACCAGTGATCTGTAGCTTTGATCTTTGTTTTGGGGGAAAAATGGACATTTCCGCATAACTGATCTGTTCGGATCATTCTTAGCCACTGCAGTTTGAGCTTGTGATGGGCCACTCACTTGACTGACCGTGCTTTTCTTCCCACACCCAGCTGCCCTTGAAGGGTTGTGTTCCGCTTCTGTCATCTACCACTATCCTGGCGGAACTGGGGGCAGGACTGGAGTGCGGAGGTTCCAGGGCAGCTCACTTCCTGCGGAAGCAGCCAACAGACACCGGCCAGGTAAGCGCTGCACGGCCCTCCCGCCCAGACTCACTCAGGGTCATAAGCAAGGGGGCGGGGCTCGCGTATTACGTTTCCCTCTGGGTTACACCTGAGAAATGTTCAGATAAAACATAACGGTTGAGTCACGAATCTTGCATGAGATTTTCCTTCTGCTTTTATTGAACATTGAGCTTATGGAATCTTACTGTTAATGGATTGCAAGGATTGGTTGATTTCTGGAACACTTAAATGGAGTTTCTTGGTAGCCTGACCTCAAAGTTGTCTGTCTGGGTCTTTTTCTTAATTTTTGTGTATTTAGGGAAGCTGGTCCCAGATGCTGACTTCAGCAGTGAGTTCAGAGCCTGGGCTGTTCCTCACTTTCTGGTTTGACGAGGTTCTCTTAACACGCTCGAGTTCCTTATGTTTGTCAGCACCAGTGAGGAGTAAAAAAGTCTTTGGAGGAGCAGAGTCATGAGTGCTTGTCCCATGCACTTGACCCTTCTGACCCTTAATAAAGGACCTGTAGCCTCGGTCGTGAAGATAAGAACAAAGATCCTAGAGGTCAAGGCTTTAACACAATTGCTAGGCGTGTTTTGATCGATGGGATGTTTGGACACCGTCCCCCCAGAGAGAAAGCCTCGGGTGGCTAATGTGTGTTGGCTAGGGAAGTGGCCTGAGTGTGGGTCTCCTGAGTTACACCTTCTCCCGTGGCCAACAGAGAGTGTAGAAGGCTTTTAGGAGCTCGTTTCCTGTGGCTGCACAGCTGGAAGCAGGTGCATCTTTTGTAGGACTGCTACAGGTGGGTCTGTCACGGTTCTGGAAGATTTATTTCGTCCTTCTTCAGCACGGCGTGCCTCAGGATTTCTGTGGTCCCCCAGTTGCATGTGGGGAAGGGAAAGCAGGCTGAGGAGGGGTGAGAGGGATGCGGAGTCTGAGGCCAGGCGTGCCTCCTTCTCCTGTGCTTGCGCTGACTGGGCTTGGCTGTGGGGGTGCCGGGCCCCCTCCTGGCTGCAGTCTTGCCCGCCCTGTGGGTCCCCACATCTCTCCCCCACCGGCTTTGCTTCCTCCTGAGAAGACTGGCTTGTGCTCTCTCTGGGAGCCTTTTATTGGAGGTGGTGGTTTCCCCCTGTGATCTGAAGAGTTCTAATGTGTAGAGACTGTTCTGCGGATATGGTTAGTGAGATTCTGTAGGTCCTTTTTAGAGAAATGTTTCATTTTTCCCCTTTGCTGAACATAGGCAAAGAAAAGGTTTAGGCTTTGTTTGAAACGCTGCTTTGTGCGCAGTAGAGAAGTATCTCTCCTTAGCTCCGCAGAGTGTAAAGGGCTCAGGCTCTCCAGCTTTTGGTGACAGCTGATGGCAGTGGCGTGCGGTAAAGCCCAGGCCAGGGCAGACAGAGCACGCCGGTCCCACTTCACTTCCCTTCACGCAGAGAGGGGTCCACGTCCGTCGCCACGCTCCGTCTCACATGTTGGTTTATCTTGGGCGGTGACTTCAGGCTTGTGTGTGGCCCCTCATCTTATGGCATCTGCTGTCTGGGTGAGGACCAGGCAGGCTGATTGTCTAACATTCTTCCCTGAGTTCCTTTCTCAGCAGCAGAAATGCAGATGTCACTTGCTGTCGTCATGACCTGGAGTGTCCCGTCTCCTGGCACCTCAGTTTCTCTGTCCCTGAGAGGGGGAAGATGGGACAGCATTTACCTTGTAGGGCTCCTATGAAGGTGTGTGAGACGCACAAACAGAGGACGTGGACCCGCCCTCCGTGGCCTGGAAAACGGCAGCCCGAGCGTTAGTGTGGAGGGCGTGAATTCACGCGTCTGGATTTCCAGCACATGTCCTCCCATCGAGTTACTGTGGTTGCAAAAGAATTCCGTAGTCCCCACACCCCCTTTTGCTTCAGTTCTCCTTTTGTCTGAAATTTCTTTTTTCAACTTTCTTCGTATCCAAAAGTTAGAGGCCACAGATTCTTTTTTTCTTGGAGACTTGCATGTGAACCTGTAAGTCTGTGTAATAAATGAACAAAACTTGGTTTATTAAAAAAAATCACCAGTACGTTCTGCAGTCAACCTGAAAAGAAGTGCTCATTGGCTTGTAGATGTCTCTTCTCTGGGGTTACTTCCCCTCTTTGGCCTGTCTTAGTTTGTTAATCATCACTGTCATCTTTATCAACGAAACAGCTGCGGATTACTCCCTACCTGCCTGCCTGGCCAGGCGCTGTGCTCGGTGCTGTCCGTGCGTCCCGCCTCCTGGCCGGTGTGGGACAGCACGTATCTGTGTCTGCTCTGTGCGTGTGAGGGATCAAGGCTGAAAGACATTGAAAGAGATGTGTCCACGGCCTCGTGCCGTGAAGGGTGGGCGGGCTGGTCTGACTGCAGGCCCTTGCTCTGTTGCTCCACTCTCCGGCCTCACTGACTGGTTTCCTGAACATCAGGGAGTTCACTGGTGCCAGACTTCAGTGGTCTCAGCCTGAGGCTTGAAAGGAGAGACGTCAGGGGGACTGTGGGACAGAGGGACATAGATTGAACTTGGACACTTCTGCAGTTGATTTAGTCTCTGCCAACACAGTAAAAAGTTAATATTTTAACTCCATTCGCACTAAAAATAAAACATTTAAAAAATGATGATGGTGCAGAAGAGAAGTGGGCTTTGACAATCCAGACGTTGCTAATGACTTAGTACTTGTTTTTCTCTGGTGATGCTTATTGGGAAAAAATGTTAGACTTGGTTTTATGTAGTCAAGAGTACGGAAGGAAAGATTAAGTTAGTGAATGTTGAGAGAAGGTAACAATCTAGACTCTTCTCTTTCTGATAATGAATATGTAGGTTTTATGGGACTTGGGGCTTGTCAGCCTTGCTTTTCATGGCCCAAGTCTATCTCCTCACTTGTGGAATGTGAGTGTTACTTGATTTGTGTGATCGTGAGAGTTGGCTACCTTGTGTACAAAGCACCTAGGAGGTGCTCAGTAAACTTTTGCTGAGTATCTAGAGGTGTCAGCTTGGAAGACTGAAGAGGGCGTCTGTTTCTGATCTGATTCTGGTTTGCTCAGTAGTGTATGTGTATGATAGTCCGAGTGTGACTTAATGTGATATGGATACGGTGACAGTTTTTAGTGCAGTAGGAAGTTTTGATGAAATTGGTGTCGTTCTAGTAAGACGGGGAAACAGCGAAATTGCCTTAAGCTGGAGACTTGATGATTTTTTGTATAGAATGTATGCTTTTACAGCTCAGAATTCATATTGCCTTGTACTCATTCACTAAAACCTTTAAATTGCTAGGACGTTGACTATAGCCAGTATGTTTAGAAAAATGGATATTGAGCTGTTTTCAGGGAATAAGCTTCTCTCTTTTGCGAGTGAAGAAAATTTTGATTTTTTTTCTGTACTCTTAATAGGTTAAAAAAAATCAAAACGTTGATTTGACATTGTCATTTTATTTTATTTTATTTTATTTTATTTTATTTTTTTTTTAATTTTTTTTTTTTTTTTAATTTTTTTTTAAAGATTTTATTTATTTATCAGAGAGAGAGCGAGAGAGCAAGCACAGGCAGAGTGGCAGGCAGAGGCAGAGGGAGAAGCAAGCTCCCTGCCAAGCAAGGAGCCCGATGTGGGACTCGATCCCAGGACGCTGGGATCATGACCTGAGCCGAAGGCAGCTGCTTAACCAACTGAGCCACCCAGGCGTCCCTGTCATTTTATTTTAAATAGAGGGATTAAAAGGGGGGTATCTCATGCTGTTTTACTGTGAAAATAAATATTTTTGTATGTTAACACAGTTGTATGACTTCTAGTCACCGGCTCCTCGGGAAGCACAAGGCACAGACTACCTGCTGTCGGGAAAACAGCTGGGGTTCTGCACGTCCGGGTTGGCGTAGCTCTGGTGGGCGCTGGCAGGGTGCGAGACGCGAGGACTAGGAAGGAGTTCGCTTTGCTGCTGAGTGCTGGAAGGACAGACTGTCTGGGCCTCAGGCCCCTGAGGATGCAGGGGCTGGACCGGGTGCCCAGGACCCTTTCCCGTTGAGGTTGGTTTCCATGCGCCTGTGTCTTGTTTTCGGCTCCAGATCAAGTGCGAACACAGCGCCCCTTCCTACAGCAGAGTTTCGTGGGTGCTAGCTCCGCTGTTGGTGAGGTCCCTGAGCAACCTCACCCACCTTTTCCACCTTTTCTTGGCGCGGGCGAGTTTGGCCGCCCCTTTCCCGGCAACGCGGGGCGCCGCTCTGCGGCCATAGGTGGCGCTGTTGCCCCTTTGAAAAGTCTTCAGTTTCCCGGTTGTGAGAGACTTAACCAGCGTTCCTTTAATTGGGTTTTTTGTTTCATGCTTCGGAGTAGTGCCGTGTCCATTATGTCTGGGTGTTCCAGTTATTCCTTACTTTTATTCCGTCATCTCAGTGTGAACATTTCAGCTGCGTGGACAACGGGGACAACCTCCGGTGGTAGGGACCCGTCAGCCGTGCTCTCGTATAAGAGGTAGAAACACTCCCTGGTGTGCCTGGACTCTGGAGAAGGCGGAGTCCCCGGGTGTTCATCAGTGGGGGGTGATTTGGTTGCAGGGACCAAGCCTCGTGTTTTGATCGGGTAGGAGTGCGCACGCCGCCACTTGCCCGTGGGAACCCGAGTCCCTGCTTTCGAGTTTTCTCCTCTTCCGAGGAACAAGGATGCTAATGTCTGCTTTGCAGAATCGTGAGGATCGGAGAGAAATTATGTGAAGTGTTTAGCACAGTGGTTATCTCATAAAAGAGCTCGTGAACTTCGGCTGTTATTCTGCAGGAAGCCATCATTTTATGGTCTTTGGCGGATTGCTAAGGGTTTGAAATATGAAATGGTGGTTTTAGGAAGCAAGATGCAATTAAGAATTAGGGAACGGTTTGAGGAGAGTCAGCAGTCCCTGTGCTCAGACTTGTGCAGCAGCACTGGAGATAGGCCCAGTACGTGGTCACTCTGAACCCAGGAGTCACAGAACTTTGTGTTAATTAACGTCTCTTGGGGCTTCAGGGGGCCCAGTCGTTGCTCTCCTATTTTCCCCTCCAGCCAGCTGGGAGACAAGATGGAAGAGGAGGCAGGTGGCGACAATGGACACCTTTAATGCTGATAAAGCCCCATTCTCCACGAGCTTTAGGGACGCAGGAGAATGGGCAGGTCGTGCCAATGTAATCCCTCCACCCTCACAGTTGTGCCCATCTTACAGATGTGGAAATCGAGGCACAGACCGGGTAAGTAAGCTGACCAGGCTCACAGAGCTAGCAAGTGTCAGAGCAGGGGTCTTGGCTCCCAGAGGCTGGCTTCAGGGTGTCAGCCGGTCTGTAGATCAGCAGGGGCAGCTATCCATGAGTCAGGGCTCGGCCAGTCTAGAAAGAGTGGCAGAGGGAGAGTTCCATGAGCGTTGACGGTGAGAGACCACGACTGGCACCGTGATCAGCCTTGATCGCTCATTTAGGCAGCAGGTCTGTCCCTGTAACAGAAAGGGAGTCCCAGTTAATCTAGGAAAACCCCTTCCTGTTCGGCTTCTGTCCATGCTCACCACGTCACCTCCTGCCTGTGACTGGGCCGTTGAGGAGCAAAGTGCTGATTGTTGAACTGTGATATTTTGGTCTGATTGATGATTATGTCTTCTATTGCATTAGTAAGTCCAGCCTCCACTTTTCGTATGTGAGTCTCTTAGGAGTTTGGTTAATGTGGATCAGTCTGTTGGAGCCTGATGATGCTGATGATCCCATCCCTGAGCAGCTCGAGGTACTTCCACCCATGGAGACCTGGCTGGAGGTCACCCTGTCTCTCACTGTGTGATTTCTTCAGACAGTACTGTTCCCTCGCCCCCACCCGCATAAGACAAGGACCCTTCTGACTAGGCCAGATAATAGACCGTGAAGTCCAAGGGCTTCTCCTCCCAATCAGAAAACTCTCAGTGCCTAGAAGGGAGCTAATGAAAGGCTTCCAGGAAGTCCACTTAGAGGATAAAGTCCATTTGGGAAAAGCTGTCCATTTTTGTTCGCAGCTGAGCTTATCCTCTGCTGTTTGAGAAAACTGCGCCATGTGGCTTACTGACCGCCGTTAGACTCGATGACTGGGACTTAAAAGGCAGGAGAGGGTGGTTTCCGGCGGTCCATCCACACCAGTGAGAAGTGAGAGTCGGCCGCCTGTGTGAGCCACGAGACAAAGATTTTTACATGTTGAACAAGAGAACTTTGAAAGCTCTGCCTTCGGGGTGCCCTTAGTATGGGGCCAAGTTCATCACTGGATGAGCTGAGAGGTCAAATAATCCATGACAGCGAGAATGACTGGGCAGAGCAGGGCAGAGTCCCAGCCATGCCCCCCCATTTCACGGGTTTGGCGCCGTGTAATGTATCTGACCGGGTTTCACACTGAACAAAAAGTTTCTAGGGTTACCTGGAAACCCCACATTCCCCAACGGTCCAAGCAGCTGAGTGTCCCCGCAGGGCAGGTCTGTCTGCGCGGTCCCGCGGCGTGGAGGTGGGGGCAGAGTGATGGTGGGGCTGGCTCCTCTGACCGCCGTCCCCTCAGCAGCCCCCTCAGCAGCCGTGTGGCCTTAGTCGCCGCTGTCTCCCTTGCAGGGCCGCTGGGAGAGTCACACGCGCTGGCTGTCAGGCATGCTGCTTGCGTGTGGTTGGTGTTCAGCAGAAAGCACCTGTTTGTTTATTGTAATCGTGCCTTCTAGATTACAGTGAGTTCTTATCTGCATTTATTTATTTATTTAAGATTTTATTTATTTATTTAAGATTTTGTTTATTTATTTGACAGAGATCACAAGCAGGCAGAGAGGCAGGCAGAGAGAGGAGGAAACAGATTCCCTGCTGAGCAGAGAGCCCGATGCGGGGCTTGATCCCAGGACCCTGAGATCATGACCTGAGCTGAAGGCAGCGGCTTAACCCACTGAGCCACCCAGGCGCCCCCTCTTATCTGCATTTAAATACAGACATTGCAATACGCAAAGTAGCTCTTAGATAGGACTGTGGGACCCATTCTCCACGTAAAGGATTGAGTAACCACACTATTTCAATAAGAATTTGTATCGCTGGGACATACCTTCTTGAATCTTGTTAACATGTTTAAAAATGACCGTCCGTAGCTAACAATAAACACGACTCTTGGAACCAGTACTTCTCAGGGTGTGTTTTGCCGTCATGGGAAGTTGCGTTCTGCAGAGAAGGCTAATTGTGTTTCACTGACACTTGGGTAGTCCGGCAGACGATCGAGCTTCTTGATAATAACGGAGGGAACTCTTTTGTGTTGTACCTTCTGAGAGCTGGGAATCCTTAGCCTGTAAGCGTCCAGGAATTCAGTAAGTGCATGTGTGAGCGAGTGTGAGTGTGAGATTTCAGGGGGATGGCGCCAAGTTCCTTGCGATAACTTTGCCCTCCATTCCAAGCTGTGGGCATGTATTTGCACAAACAAATTATTACTCCTTTGTCATTTGGCTTATCTGTGGGAATAAGAAATTCTCCTACGTGATTAAGGAGGTTGGGGGAGTGTACACTCGGGGGGGTGGGAGGGCAGGAGGCAAGAGGCCCTCCATGGTGCAGCGTGGGAGTAATGGCCCCTGTTTTTTCTTTCCTCCTAAAGCAAAACAGCACTAACCGATGGTACACTCGTCCTCAGAATTGCTCTCCTGATCAGATAGAAGTGCCTCAGGTTTTACAAGTCGATGTGAATCGTGAAATGTGATTAGTAGTTGTCTTTGAAAATAGTTTTGTTTTCCAAATAAAAGACCGTAATCTGTTCTTTCTTCCAGGGGCACAGGAAGTTCTCATTGACCCAGGTACATGATCTTTGTGCTTAGTTTCTTTTGGTTCTTTTTTTAAGTGCTTGTTTCATGGTGGTGTGAATGAATGGTTAAAATTTCTGGATTGTGATCTTTGGAACGTTCTGATTTAAGTAATTTTAAATCAGAACTGTCAAAAACCTGACTATTGTTTGGTCCTTGTCTGAAGGGCCACCCTGTTGATTTATGTTGTCTGTTGAACAGGGGAGTTCTTCCTCCGGCATGGTTAAGTGAATGATTTGCAATGATTTAAAATTCTTTGAATGCATTGAGCATGCTTGTCCAGTTCATTTCGAATTTATTTATAGTAATGACTCTGCTCTGATTTTGTGGTTTGTGCCCTCTCAATGTGAATTTCAATTCTCGATTGCATCTTTGTATATGTGTGCTTAACAGAGAAAGAAATTTTGTGTGTTTTACGGAGGTGGGTTTTCCTTTCTTAATTTCTGTAATTAATACAGCAAAATCTCTTTTACTGCAGTGCCTAATTATTTCATAATGAGCTCTATTATTTTCTGGGTTAATTAGAATCAATGACAAAAGGTAAATAAAAAGAAATGAAAAACTTCTTGCTTTTGAAGAACAGAAATCAGACAGTCTTGTTAATAAATGTTTTGTGACCAGTGCATTTATGTTCATCTCATTGTATATCTCCATTCTGAAATGAAATAGCTTCAGGTTTGCAGATTCTTGTTTTAACATCTGTGCTGAATCCTTCCTCTAGACTGATGTTTTCTTTCTCTCTTTTTTAATTTAAATCCCCCCCCCTTAGTTTATTGCGATAAAATTGACGTACAGTGGTACTAGTTTCCTATTAGGGTTTATGGAAGGTGTAGAGAAAGGAAAACAGATGGCTTTGTTTTGTTTTCAGGAGACCTGAGTTGGTGATGAGGAAATAATTTGGGGTGGGGCTGAAGAGCTGAACGACATCCCCTCCCCCCAGCTGAAAGAGATGACCAGTTAAATCAGTGCTGGCTGCACTGGTATTTGGCCAATAGAAGTTGCTGAGTCCAATCTGGCTAGTTATGCCTGATGGAAGGTACAGAATTTTACTGTTGACCACTACTTGCAGGAGAATTAGATGTTGACGCCAAGTAGAAGTGGCTTTTAGCTATCAGAAAACCAGTCATGTATTGAGATTAAAAAAAAAAAACACCATCTTTTTTATATCTGAAACTTTTCAAAATAAGGTTGAATGGAGATGAAACTGAGTTTAGAGTACTGGGGGTAGAAGGGGGAGGCGTCTGCAAGCTTTGTTATATGGGAATGTGTGGGGCTCCTGCTGTAGAGGTTGGAGCTGGCAGGAAGGAACTGGGAAACCGGCATTGGGTGTCTGAGGGCATCTCCTGCAGCCTTCCCAAATTAGAGAAACACGGACTTGATCTTTGTTCCCAAGGAGAGCAAGTGGAATGTTGAAGTTCTTCTCTCCCCCACCTTCTAGTTCATGACACTTGTGCCTTCTGGCCTCTGCTCATGGGAGCTTTTGTGCCAGGGCTGACCACAGCCTCTTCCTCACTTACTAAGGTTTGATCTTTCAGGCATTAGACTTGAGGGAGTTCAGAGCAGGTCTCCCCAAACTGTGCCTCTTTGGCGTGTGGAATCTTTTGAGCTGAAGGCAATTGAAACTCCTTGGGATCAAGAGAAACATTCGTCCCTCCCTTAACTACCCAGAAGAATCTCAGTTTGGTGTCTTTCCCAGAATAAGAGTTATTACTGGAGATAAATTTTATTTGAATGACCCATCTGTATGGCAGGTTGTATATCTAATTACCAAACATGTACTTTTCCTCTTACTGCCCTGTGAATTGTGCTCCTCCCTTTTAAAACCCCAAGCTTATCCCATTCCTTAGCTCAGGATGGCATAGATGCCCTCATTTTACCTGTCTTTGTACCCTCATGTATGTGAGGTTCCCAAATAAATTAAATTTGATTTTCTGTTAATTTGTCTCATGTCAGTTTAATTCTTAGACCAATCAGAAGAACCTTTGAAGGGTAGAGGAAAAGTTTTCCTCTGCAACAGTTTCTTTTCTGCTATTTAAACCCTGGCAAATGGGTTGGTAGGGAATCACTTCATAACTGCTAGGAGCAATGTGGTATGATTCTCCTTAGTCTCCAAATCTGAACACTGAACGTTCTCTTCAGGGTTATAAAATTATTCCTTTCCTTAGAAAACCCATCCACATGAAGTTTTGACAGAATTGCATCATTCCATTTTATTTTTAGAAACTTAAATGGATATACTATTCAAAACGACCTGTTTCTGAATTTTTTTTTTTTCCTGCCTGCTTTTCCTACAACTTTTTCAAAGACCAGAAAGGGAAAGAGTTTGACAGTCTTTGGGTGCTTGCTCCAAAGTTTGTTTTAAGAACCAAGCTTCTCCGCTAGTCATTTCTGGCAGCTAGGCTTCTGAGACTTGATCTGCATTTGAAACAGAATGCTTCATGGTGTCAGATTGTTTTATTTCTTGTCACTTCTGAATATGCCCTGTCCATTCAGCAACCGTTGCAAGGGAAATGAATTTTTTGGCCAATTTCAGTTAATTCAAATCTGCTTTCCCATTTTCACATTGAGGGGATTTTCTTCTGCCTATAATAAAAATAAACAATTTGTGCTTACTGTGTGAAGGCACTGTTCTAAGTGCTTTTTTTCTTAAACAGCTTTAATACAATCTACCCCTTTAAAATACAGAATTGTATGGTTTTTGCTAGATTCCCAGAGTTGTACATACATGACCACAGTCAATCGTAGGGCATTTATCAGCCCAGCAGGAAGTCCCATGCCCCTTAGCGGTCACTCCCCACTCAGTCCCAGGCAGTCACTCATCTGTCTCTGTGGATTTGCCTGTTCTAGACATTTCATGGAAATGGAGTCATACAACAATGTGGTCTTTTGTGACTGTTCTCACTTAACACAATGTCTTCAAGGTTTGTCCATGTTGTGGCATGAATCAATACTGCCTTTCTTTGTACTGCTGGTAATATTGCTTCATATGAATAGACCACTTTTTGTTACCCATTCATCAGTTGATGGGCATCTGGTTTGTTTCCACTTTGTGGCTGTCATCAGTAATGGTCCTGTGAACATTCAACAAACAAGTTTTTGTGTGGACGTATGTTTTCAGTTCTCTTATGTTTAAGCCTAGTAAATAGAATTGCTGGGTCATATGGTGACTCAGTGTTTAGCTTTTTGAGGAGCCGCCAGATTGTTTTCCAAAGTGGCTGTGCCATTTGATGTTCTCGGTGGTGGTGTACGAGACTTCTGGTTTCCCTGTGTGCTTGCCAACACCTATTATCACCCTTCGGAGCGCGGTCGCTTCAGTGAGTGTGAGTGGCGGTGTCTCATCGTAGCCGTGTTTCACTTTTCCCTTCGAGCTAATGACACTGAGCATCTTTTCATCGTGCTTATTGGCCGTTTGTATATTTTCTTAGGAAAAATGCCCATTCAGATCCTTTACAGGCCATTTTTTACTTGAGTTATTTGTCCTTTTGTTACTGAGTTGTAACAGATCTTTTTTATATTCTGGATACAGGTCCTTATCTGATACATGATTTTTTAAAAATTTCCTCCCGGTCTGTGTGTTGTCTTTTCACTTTCTTGATGGTGACCTTTGAAGCAGAGATGTTTTAAATTTTGTTGAAGTCCAGTTTATCTGTGTTTTCTTTCTTGCTTGTGATTTTAGTGTCATATCTAAGATACAAGGTGTTGTATATAAACTTTCCATATGAAGCGGTTTAATCCTTACAGCAATTTTTGGAAATAGGTGTTGTTGTTATGCCTCATTTATAGATGAGGAAATTGAGATGCAGAAACGTTCACCGACCTGCTCAAGGTCACAGCTAGTAAGTGATGATGTGGGAATTCAGGTGCTTGAGTTTGTCTCCAGCATCTGTCCTCATAACCACCGTATTCTGTTCCTTCCTGTAGGAATCACTTATTAAAAACTCTTTGGTTATTTGATTTCTTACTATTTTTTTTTTCTCAATGCGACCTCATCTCTTTCTTTACTGTGTAGAATTCAGTGCAGGTTTATTTAGGTCTAATGTAGGGGGGAGGATTGCTGTCAGTGAATTTCTGCGTTCCTCACCTTCCGGTGATGGCCGTTGCTGACTGACCCGAGAAAGTCAAGCTTCAGGCTCTTCTGTTCATCGCACTAAAACTAGAGTCATGACTACAGAACATTCAAAGAAGGCATTTGGTTGATTTCGTTTTGCTAGCCAATGAAATAAAAAACCACAGTTTTGAAATAGATTGTAAGTCTCCCAGAATAGGGTCATTGTCTTCCTTATACCCATTTTGTTTGCTTGTAGTGTCTAGATAGGGCCTTTTGTCCAGCACATGAGTTAGAACAGGGTGATCAGGAATCATCATCTGTAGTAATGGAATTTTGAAAACAGTATCTGTTGTTTGTTTCACGAGGGAAAAGACAATTTGGAAATACTTCTCAGATCTATTTTAAAAACTTGGAACTTTGAGAAGAGTTCCATAAGCCATACATAGCTATTTTCACTAATTTTAGATCCATCCTAGACATCTTATGGTTACGTAGCAGAGTAAATTCATTAACTAGACTTGACAAGAGAAGTGTAATATTGATTATTCTGCTTTGGTGAAAGTAATTAGCGCTGAGAGTAAACAAAAATAAGCTCGCATTTGCATGCGACAGGGGATAGACTTCCTTTCTATTTCTGTCTGTTTTTTTGGGAACATTTTTTAGCTTTTCAGCAGTGTTCTAACTTTAGAATTCTATTTAAAAAATCATCACTTTGTCTAGTGCAGTTTGTGCTGAGTTTAACCTGTCTTAGGCTCAGAATTTCACTGTTTCTAGGTAAAGATTTTCCTCTCATTATGCTGAGTTAGTGTCAGAGTTAAAGGAATTGTGATTTCTAGGCCTTTCCTCTCCATACATTTGAAGTTGGCTATGAAATATAATTTTCTTTCATTTCTTGAGTTTTCATTATTCAGTTAGAATTTTTGAAAATTAATTTGTTTTAATATGTTGTAAATCTCCCTAAAAACTTCATGTCCATGTACTTTTAAGTTTTCAATTTATGAGAACTTAAATGTACTCTTGTTTTTGGTGGTTATTTTTCCCTAGGTGTTTGTTTACTTTTTTATAATTAATGCATTTTCTTTATGAGTGGGTGTGCATGTTTTAAAAAATACCTTATATTTCTTTATTATAGAAGTCACGTTCATTGTGGAGAATTTAGAAAATTAAGACAAGCAAATAAATTTAACAATTAGTGATAATTTCCCCATAAGCTGTAATACATTTTGAAATTGGGAAGTGTAAATCCTCCAACTTCGTTCTTATTTTTCAAATTAGTCTTGACTATTATGGATCCCTTGAATTTCCCTATGAATTTTAGGATTCAGCTAGTCAGTTTCTGCAATGACTCTAGCTGGGATATTGACAGAGTTCACATCGAATCTATGGATCCACCCGGGGAGCATTGCCATTTTAAGAATATTAAATCTTCTTCATGACTCATGACCCATGTTCATGACCCATGAACATGGGATCTTTCCGTTTATTTAGGTCTTCTTTAATGTTTGTCAACAATGTTTTGAGTTTCCAGAGTATCATTTTATGCTTTTTTTGGGGGGTTAAATTTATTCCTAAATTTATTATTCTTTTTAATGCTGTTGTGATTGAAAAGGTTTTCTAAATTTCATTTTCAGATTGTTCATTGCAAGTGTATAGAAATACGATTAATTTTTGTGTATTGGTCTTACATTTGGCAGGCTTGCTGAACTCTTTTATTAGATGTAATACTTTGTTAGTGGATTTTTTTTTTTTTAGGATTTTCTATATACAAGATCATGTCACCTGAAAATAGAGATCATTTTACATTTTCCTTTTCAGTCTGGATGCCTTTTATTTAATTTTCTAGTCTGATTGTTACGGCTGTAACTTCCAATACCTTGTTGAATACAAGTGGTGAGAGAGGATTTTTTTTTTCTTTTTTAAAGATTTTGTTTATTTATTTGACAGAGAAAGAGAGAGAGATCACAAGTAGGCAGAGGGCCAGGCAGAGAGAGGGGGAAACAGGATCCCCGCCGAGCAGAGAGCCCAATGTGGGCCTCCATCCCAGGACCCTGAGATCATGACTCGAGCTGAAGGTAGAGGCTCAACCCACTGAGCCACCCAGGCGCCCCAGAAGAGAGGACATTTAAAAAAAAATTAATTTAATTTTTTTGTGTATGTGTTCCAAAATTCATTGTTTATGCACCACACCCAGTGCTCCATGCAATACGTGCCCTCCTTAATACCCACCACCAGGCTCACCCATGCCCCACCCCCGCCTCTCCAAAACCCTCAGTTTGTTTCTCAGAGTCCACAGTCTTTCATGGTTTGTCTCCCTCTCCAATTTCCCCAACCTCACTTCTCTCCATCTCCCCATGTCCTCCGTGTTATAACTTATGCTCCACAAGTAAGTGAAACCTTATGATAATTGACTCTCTCTGCTTGACTTATTTCACTCAGCATAATCTCTTCCAGTCCCGTCCATGTTGATACAAAACTTGGGTATTCATCCTTTCTGATGGAGGCATAATACTCCATAGTGTATATGGACCACGTCTTCCTTATCCATTGGTCCGCTGAAGGGTATCTTGGTTCTTTCCACAGTTTGGTGACTGTGGCCATTGCTGCTATGAACACTGGGGTACAGATGGCCCTTCTTTTCACTACATCTTTGGGGTAAATACCCAGTAGTGCAATTGCAGGGTCATAGGGAAGCTCTATTTTTAATTTCTTAAGGAATCTCCACACTGTTCTCCAAAGTGGCTGCACCAGCTTGCATTCCCACCAACAGTGTAATAGGGTTCCCCTTTCTCCACATTGAGAGAGGACATCTTTACCTTATTTCTGATCTTAGGGGGAAAGCATTTAGTCATTTATCATTAAGTATGATATTAGCTGTAGAGTAGATTTTTCATAGATGTTCTTTATTAAGTTTATTCTCTTTTATTCCTAGTTGAGTATTTTTATCATGAGAGGATGTTATTTTGTCAAATGCTTGAGGTGATCATGTAGTTTGTGTCCTTTATTCTACAGATACAGTGTTATTGATTCCTTTTTTTTTTTAAGATTTTATTTATTTGACAGAGAGAGACATAGCAAGAGAGGGAACACAAGCAGGGACAGTGGGAGAGAGAGAAGCAGGTTTCCTGCCGAGGAGAGAGCCTGAAGTGGGGCTCGATCCCAGGACCCTGGGATCATGACCTGAGCCGAAGGCAGATGCCTAATGACTGAGCCACCCAGGTGCCCCTAATTATGTGTATTAAACCAATTTTCAGATGAGTGCCACTTGGTCTTGTTGTATAATCCTCTTACATATTGCTGGATGTAGCGTGCCAGTATCTTTTTGAAGATTTTCACATCTGTATTTATAAGAGGTATTGGTCTATAGTTTTGTTTTGATATCTTCCTGATTTTGGTAGTAGGGCAATATTGGCCTTCTAAAATGATTTGGCCAGTGTTCCTTCCCCTTATATTTTTCTGAAGAATTAGTGAGGAATTGGAGTTACTTCTTTAAACATTTGATAGAATTCACCAGTGAGGCCCTCTGTATCTGGGCTTTTTTTTTCCCCCAAGAAACTTTGCCTGTGGATTTAATTTTTTTATTTGTTATGGTCTATTCAGTTTTTCTGTTTGTTCTTTAGTTTGTTTCGGTGTTTTGTGTCTTTCTAGGAATTTTCTTGTTTCATCAGGTTATGTAATTTATTGGCCTGCAGTGGTTCATAGTATTCCCTTATAATTAATGTAATTTTTAATGTTGGTAGTAACGTCCATTCTTTCAGCCCTGATTTTATTTTTTATTTTTTAAAGTTTGTTTATTTATTTACTTGTTTATTTATTTAAGTAATCTCTACATCCATCATGGGGCTTGAACTCACAGCCCCGAGATCAAGAGTTACATGCTTTTCTGACTGAGCCAGCCAGATGCCCCCTTTCAGCCCTGATTTTAGTAATGTGACTCTTCTTTTTTTGGACATTTTGTCAATTTTATTTTTCTTTCTTAAGGAACCAGCTTTTAGTTTTGTAGGTTTTTTCCTCTGTTTTTAAAATTATCTTTTTTATTTATTTTTGATAATAAAGATAATAATCTTTATTATTTTCTTCCTTTGCTTTGATTTTAGTTTGCTGTTATTTTTCTAGTTTCTTAGGTTGTTGATAGGTTGTTGACTTGAGATCTTTTTTTTTTTTTTAAGTAGGCATTTTAGCTATGAATTTCCCTCTAAGCACTGCTTTTGCTGCATCTCATTTTTGGTATATTGTGCTTTTGTTTTCATTCAGCTCAAATTATTTTCTTATCTCTCTTATGATTTCCTCTCTGACACATTGACTGTTTAGATGTGTGCTATTTAATTTGCAAACATTTGTAAATTCCCCACATTTCCATCTGTTGGTTCTGACATAATTCTGTGGCAGTTAGAGATCATACTTTGTGTGATTTTCTTTCATTTAAATTTACTAAGATATGTTTTGTGATCTGGTGTGTTGTCTCTCCTGGAGAACGTTCCATGTATGGTTGAGAAGCACGTGTACTCCACTCTCATTGGGGGAGTCCTCTAGATGTCTTCTAGTTCTGCTTGTTGCAGTTTCCTCTTCCTATTTTAGCTCTGCTGTAGGATTTTTTTTTTTTAAGATTTTATTTATTTATTTGACAGACAGAGATCACAAGTAGGCAGAGAGACAGGCAGAGACAGAGACAGGAGGAAGCAGGCTCCCTCCTGAGCAGAGAGCCTGATGCGAGGCTCGATCCCAGGACCCTGGGATCATGACCTGAGCAGAAGGCAGAGGCTTTAACCCACTGAGCCACCCAGGCGCCCCTGCTGTAGGATTTTTACTGTGCTTCCTCCAACTTCCTTTAGCTTGTTTAACAACCACAACTCCTTTAGTATTTCCTCCTGAGTCAATTTCTCTCTCATTCTTTTGAAAACATATCTCCCATGTTATTCCAGGGTTTTCATTTTTTCAGGGAAAAGAAATTAGACCCCCGTGCAAGACTTGGTTCATTGTGCAGGGTGTGGTCGTTGTCATGATGTCACCTTTTTTTTTTTTAGGGTTTTATTTATTTATTTGACAGACAGAGATCACAAGTAGGCAGAGAAGCAGGCAGAGAGTGAGGGTGGGGGAAAGCAGGTTCCCTGCCGAGCAGAGAGTCTGATGCGGGGCTTGATCCCAGGACCCTGAGACCATGACCCGAGCCAAAGGCAGAGGCTTAACACACTGAGCCACCCAGGTGCCCCTGGTTGTCACTTTTATCATAGAGCCCGTGTGGTGACTTTTTTTTTTTTTAAGATTTTATTTATTATTTATTTGACAGACTGAGATCACAAGTAGGCAGAGAGGCAGGCAGAGAGAGGAGGAAGCAGGCTCCCTGTTGAGCAGAGAGCCTGACACGGGGCTTGATCCCAGGACCCTGGGATCAGAAACTGAGCCGAAGGCAGAGGCTTTAACCCACTGAGCCACCCAGGAGCCCCCCGTGTGGTGACTTTTTCAGTGCACTGTGTACCGCTCTGATACCCCATTCTCAGGACCCAGCCCCGTGTCTGGCTTGTTGGAGGAACACAGTGAGTGTTATGAGTGGAAGAATGACCATTCTGCTGTGGCTTATGATCTTAGTCTGTAATTTGTCTTTTCCAATTTCATTTCTATTCCCAAATGTGTATGTTTCTGTGCTTTTATATTTGTAAAAACACCTACTTTTTTTTTTTTTAAGAATTTATTTATTTGACAGAGATCACAAGTAAGCAGAGAGGCAGGCAGAGAGAGAGAGGAGGAAGCAGGCTCCCAGCCAAGCAGAGCCTAATGTGGGACTCAATCCCAGGACCCTGAGATCATGACCTGAGCCGAAGGCAGAGGCTTAACCCACTGAGCCACCCAGGTGCCCAAACACCTACTTTTTTTTTTTTTTTAAATTAAGATGGCTTTAGGATTTATGTATGCATCTATGTATGTATGTATTTCCAAGTAATCGCTGTGCCCAGTGTGGGGCTTGAACTCACAGCCCTGAGATCCAGGGTTTCATGCTCTACTCACTGAGTCAGCCAGGTGCCCCCACATTCTGTTTTCAATAGACTTGTTCTGTGATTGGGTTTATCAGGATTCTATTTTTTTTTTAACTTTTGACTTCGAAATAACTCAAAATGTCCAAAAAAAATTCATCTTTCAAGAATGGTACAAAGAACTCTGGCATACTCTTCATGCAGATTTTCCGTGATTATCATTTGCTTTATTATTTGAAGTCTGCATGTTTACCTTCAGCCTTTAGGGCCATTCGAGAGTAAATTGTAGACCTGATGCCCCTGCCCGGACTCCCTTAGTTTGTATTTCCCAAGGACAAGATCATTGACGTACAAAAACATAGTATGGTCGTGAAAATGAGGACATTTAGGACTGATAGAATACCTTCGTCTACCCAGTTCTACTAACTGCCCCAGTTTAGCGACTCTATTTCTAGAGCCAGGATCCAGCTTAGGATCACACATTGCATTTGGTTTCCCCATCATTTGATAATATTTGATCTGGTACAGTTCCTCTGATTTTCTGTATCTTTTTGATACTGGTGTTTTTGAAGAATACCAACCATTTCTTTTATAGAAAGTTCTTCAGTTTGGGTCTCTCTGAGGTTGCTTCCTGATTATGACATGATGCATTTTGCTAGGGTGGACAATGTTGTGTCTTTATTGCATTATTTCAGGAAACAGATGAGGCTGGTTTGTCCCGTTATTAGCGATCACTTTGATTGTTGGCCAGGTTTCTCCAGTGTAAAGTTAACTGTATTCCTTTTTGTAATTAATAAGTAATTTGTAGGAAAATACTTTGAGACCATGTAAATATCCTGTTTCTCATCAAACTTTTACCTACTAGATTTGGCATTCACTGAAGATTTTTACCTGAGTCAGTTGATGGTTGCCAAAAGTTGATGGTCTAACTTCATCATTATTTACCCATCTACTGGTTAGCCTTCTCGTACAAGAAAGAGCTTTCCCATCCTTTTCTCAGTTCCTCCCTCCCTCTCTCCCGTCTGCCCAACCATCCATCTGGCCATCCATCTGGCTTTACTGTGGACTTAATGGATCTTTATTTTATTCAGTGGGTTCTAATCCATTGCTTTCATTCTTTATTCCTCCCGCTGCCATTGGCTAGATTTGGCCAGTGGGAGCCCTTCTAGCTGGTGCTTGTTTCCTTTGTGCACAGCATTTCCTCACTGTCTGGAGTAAAGTGGAGATACATGACCCAGCTTTGACATCAGACATCCCTCTCCAGTGTTCTGTTCCCTTTGTTGGCAAATGTTATTTAGAAACCAAAATCTGGCCTAAATATGCTATTACTTATGGGCCCTTTGAGAAGTTGATAGTGTTATCTAGAGGTCATACTCTGCTAACTCTAATTCCAGTCCCAAACCTGAGGAGTCTTTCCACTCTTCCCCTGTGTTACATTTATATCTTCCTTCTCTAACAGTGAGAAATCTGCCTCCCGGTGTTGTCAATACATTCACTCACTTTCTCAGTCCTACGGTATACAGAAAGTAGTTTCAGCGTTACTGAGCAATGTCACCATATAAACAAACCTTTAGGTGGAATTTAAGAATTGTTTATGCTCTTTCTGTCTTTATACCGAGGGTCAGTATACAGGTGCACCATCAGAGGCTGGCTGGGTCTGTCCTCTAATCCTCCCTGTCAGGGTAATTGTGTTATTTATTGAAATGTAGGCTCATTTGTTTCTGTTCGCCATTGTAGGGTTCCCCCCTCTTTATTGACTGACTGATTGTTTTGTTTTTTTTTAACTATATAGAACATGAAAATGGCTCCAAAAGTCAAAGTTGTACAAAAAGTTATACCCAGAGAAGGGTCCCTGCCTCTGTTACCCTCATACCTCCTTCCCCTCTACCTCTGCACATGACTAATCCCGTCTGTTCTGGTTTTTCACTCGCGTGGGGGTGTTTGTTTGCTTATTTGTTGTTGAAAAAACCAGACAGATGTTCTTATTTCTAGTTCTTGGGCAAAAGATAGCATATTACACATGTTCTTTTATATTTGGCTTTTTTTGCTGTCATGTTTGCCAGCATATCCTGGAAATTGATCCTGGGCAGGGCATGGGGACCTGCCCCAGCAGTTCTCACAGGTGTGAGGCACGCCGTGTGCCTGCACGTGCCGGGTTCTGTTGACTGGTCTCCTCGTGGGCATTGTGGTTTCCAGTTGTTTGAATTATGCTGCTCTGGTGAATAACCCCGTACACGTGTGTTTCTGTGTTATTGGCATTGGGTCTTCAGCATACATTCCTAGAAATGGTGTTCCTGGGTCGAAAGGTGAAAAAAACACGTAGACACACTTTTATTAGATTTTACCGCATTTCTGTCCATAGAGGTCATAGCACTTTGCGTTCATGGGAGCCACGCACAAGGACACCTCTTCTCTCCAGGTTTGTTAACGGCTCCTTGCTCATTTAACATTTAACCAACTAGATAGGCTGTAGGTGACATTCGACAGCTGTTTAATTGGCGAGGGACGTCTTTATGTTTTTCTTTTGTGAATTATCTGCTTATATCTTCTCATTTTTTTTCTATTGGATTTTAGCTTTTTCTCAGTTTTTATGACTCTATTAGAGTTATTAGCCCTTTGTGAAATATGTTGCAAATACTTTCAGATCTTCATTTATATTTTGGCTTTGTGGTATTTTTACATAACTGAATTTATCAGTTTTTCAAACCGCATTTGGATTTGCATCATAGAGAGCCTTTCCATGTATCCAGTTTTAGAGGAGCTCGCCTGAGTTACCTGAACTTCTCTAATGGTTTTCTGTTTTACGTGTAGATCCTAGATTATTTGGATTTGACTCTTGTGTTTGGTGTGAGGAACGGGTCTGTTTTGATCTTTTCCAAATGGCCTTCCAGGCGTCCCTGTACTGTCCATCAGAAATTCCACCTGTGCCGCAGTGTTGGAGGTGCCCAGTCTCACTCTCGACCTGTCAGCAGCCCTGTCTTCTTGCTGGCCCTCTGCAGACGGCGCCAGGAGTCCCCTGTGGCAAGGGCTTGGTTTTTCAGTAGGACAGGATGTGGGTGAGCCAGGGCGGTGCCGGGCTGCCGGCCGCTGCTGGGCTCGCTGCCACACCAGTGGTGCCTGCCTTCTCTGAGCCCTGTTGCTGTTCTTCTCTCTCACGGTTTGGTCTCTCTCCTGTCTCGTCTGTCTCTGCTCTATGCCCTCTGATTTCTGCTTTGTTTTATCTCTGTGTGTGCTGCCTTTCCAGTTTTGTGCCTTGTATGCTGTCTTGCGTGTACAAGGACCCTGTACGTCTCTACCTGTCTCCTGAGTGCAGGAATGATGGTTGGATGGACGCCTGACATCTGTTGTGGGGATGCTGTTTTCTGAACTTTCCCCACCTCTTCTATACTATGTCCACTCTTTTCCTTGCCTCCTGCCTGGCCGTCAGCCTGCCTGTTTCATTGATTTTTCCTGCTTGTAGACTCAAGGCTGTGGTCTTGATGACTCCTTGTTTCACTGGTTCACACTAGCATTCTACGCAGGCTGTCAGCCCTTTGTAGATGTCAAGAAAGTTGGAATCTATTGCATACTCATGTTTTAGAGCTTGTTATTCTTGTACCGAATGAAATGAAATCACTGCGACGCACGAAGCCTCTCCTGAGCTCTGCTGTTGCTCGTTTCCGACACATTGTGTGGTGCCGGCTTGTCCCCTAGCATCAGTACTGGTGTTTAATCCTTAAACGAACCCTCGTCATCACTGGTGCCATTTCTTTCAAAGTGGAGCGGGCAGTTGCTGTTTCTCCCTGGGTGGGGACTCCTCGATCAGAAACTGTTCAGAGGACAGGAGGTACCGTGAAGGATGAAAGACCCACTTCACTCTTGGCCCCCGTTATGTTTCCCTTCCTTTCTTCAAGGGAAAAGAGTAGAAGTCAGTGATGCAAAGATAAGTTATTAGAGCCCGTTAGAGAAATCAAGACTGACTGTACACTCACTCAGTGTTCTTTTAGCCAGAAACGAATGTATTGTACGCAACGAGAAGCACACGGGGCATAGCAGTGTGATGGTGCAAAACGTAGGCCCGAGTTTGAGTCCTGCCCTGGAGTCACTCGCTCTGGATTCTGAAAACCAGCGAGGATGCCCGCCTCCCGAGGACGTCTTTCCTCACCGCAGGACTGGGGCACACTGGGAGCCTCCCTCAGAGTGTGGCTGGGGGCTCCTTAGCACACGTGCTGAGTCCTTCTGCGCGCAAAACCACGTGTCTTTGGCTCTGCTGGTGGTGTAAGCTCCTTGTGAACTCTCCCTGCTCTGAAGGGCGGGCTTGTGGCCTGGAGATGGTGTTCTCAGATCTCTGTAAGGATTGTGTCATTGGGCCTCGATGGTTTGAATCTGTTCTTTAAAAAGGTACACATTTTAGGTTTTTTCAAGCAAGCCCTTTTCTCTTATCATCTGTAGTTCTGGCCTCATCCCTGGCTGTGATTTTCACGAAATCCGGAGGAAACAAGATCCCAAGCCGCCTGCCTCTTCGTGGCTCCCTGTGGTGGTTCTGTCTTCCCCGGCTAGAGGAGGGTTTTGTATAGGAGACTGTCTCTGTTCCCCTTTGCGTGGAGTCCCTCTGTCCGTTTGCCCATCTGCCACCTGTCCGTCTGTCTGTGTGTCCATTCATTCTTCTGTCTCGTTCCCGAAAGCGTCTAAGGCAGCTTACAGAATAACGGGTCAGAAGCGAGAGTGGGGCACGGACTGGCATGCGTGTCCCGGGCAGTGAGATGCCCGCCTGGGCCCCGGGGATTGTAAGGCTCAGCCGCAGCCTCATGCCTGAGCCCCCGGCGGGCGCCAGGAAAACGGGGTTTAGCAGAGACAGAAAGAAGTGGCTTAGTGGGACCCCGGCCTTTTCTGTTGCTGGGGCGTAGCAGAGTGTTTTTGTGTTCTGTGAAGTCAAAATCACGTTTTCCCTTTTCCCTGTCCGAGTTCCATGTGTAGCTGGAATGTTCTGTAAGGGGAGATTTCTCCAGAACTCTCCCCTCCTGTGAGTCTGGTGGCTGAGGAATTCGGCCGTTCTGCCTAGTGACAGAGGTTGGCCGGAGCTGGAAAATGGGAACCGCAGACAGACACCAGCCTTTGTCGGTTGGATTCCTTCAGTCCTGGCTGATCCGGGAAGTGCCTTCAGGTAGTTTATCTTTGAGGACACGCGTGGCCTCCTGCGAGCGCTCAGCGTAGAGCCGCGAGGTGATGCGCACCGGCTGCGTCGTCTTCCAGGCGGCGACGTGGTGGACAGGTGACCTTCGTACAGCGCATCCCGCGGTCTCCACTAGACGGTTTCAGGAGGGGAGCGCGCTCTGAGCTAATTATCGTTTAGCACAGTGCTCTGATGGTAAGACTTACAGGGGCCATAGAAGCTAGGAAGAATTTAAAAATGGCTTTGTTACTTGATAAACTGCAGAGGGGGGAGTATTTAAGTTTTATCCTGTTGTGCCCCGCTTTCAAAAGAACAAAGAAGACAGAAAAAGCAAAAGATTCTTTCTTTTCTTCCTTTTGGTTCGCAGGTGCCCTCACGACCAACGGCATAAATCCCGACACCAGTTCCGAGATCGGACGTGCTAAGAACTGTCTTAGTCCCGAGGACATAATTGACAAGTATAAGGAGGCCATTTCCTATTACAGCAAGGTGATTTCACTGCTTCGTAAGCCCCTTACCTGCTTGTGTCATTTGAACCAGGAGTTCCTGGTTTACACTGTGAAGCACCACAGTGTCTCCCAGTTGTTTGGTTCTGTAAGTATTCGTGTATTATTCCCTAACACAGGATGCTATATGCCTGAAAACGTGTTTTATTTC